>JAOTIX010000030.1:18756287-18767289 GCA_027123715.1 Gaidropsarus macrophthalmus
GTGTGTGTGTGTGTGTGTGTGTGTGTGTGTGTGTGTGTGTGTGTGTGTGTGTGTGTGTGTGTGTGTGTGTGTAAGCAGGCAGGGAAGCATGTTCCATGATCTTCATACTGAGTATAAAGTTAGTAGCCAAATAAAACCCCAATACTATTGATATAGGTGGCCTAAGGAGACACAGCAAACATTAGATTACAATATTTATAAAATATAAATGGGCTAGAATGTTTTAGCCATCAACTACAATGGGCTTT
This sequence comes from Gaidropsarus macrophthalmus, assembly GCA_027123715.1. Taxonomy (NCBI): domain Eukaryota; kingdom Metazoa; phylum Chordata; class Actinopteri; order Gadiformes; family Gaidropsaridae; genus Gaidropsarus; species Gaidropsarus macrophthalmus. Next base: position 18,756,536 of record JAOTIX010000030.1, read on the forward strand.
TCTTTCGTTTACAATAGCCTACAGTGTTGACAAGTTGTTCTTACCTCAGGAGGCACGGACTTCATGTTGACGACGGATTAGTTCTCACAATTCCAGGAAGAAAAAAGAAAAATGCATTCATATCCATGCGCGCATTACTTTTTTCCGATCACATAATTGTTTCGGGGAACAGTTCATCCATCTGTGCCAAACATTAAAAAAAACTTAGCAAATCTCACTTCCGCATTTTGAAGTTGAGGAGGTAGGTTTGTGACTGTTGGCTGATCTCCTCACCTGGACTCTGTGATGTCACCTTCAGGAGCAGGCAGGTAAGGGTGCGTCTTCCACGCGCATGCCCACACAGGATCATTTTGAACCACGCACAGTTAAATACCGCACTGAACATGTGGAAATTCTGTCATATCGAAAAGGCAAACGAGCGGTGTCCCTTTTTGAAACTGATAAGTAACGGGATCAGGTTTATTACACTTGCAAACTAGTGTAACGTTAGTATTCAAATGCCCTTGTCGTTGTTTTAAGTTGCGTGGTGAGCTGACACTTTCCATTGCTTTATTACAAAAAAAGAGGTTGTTTAAATGGTTGAGGTTGTTTAAATGAGATTACTGTTCAATGCATTTCTAATCAACATTTGTATGATGTAATTTATTTAACATTGTTAATTAACTTCGATAACTTTTTTGTAATTGTATGTCTAATAAAACGAAATTCTGATTACCTTTAATTTCATTTGTGTAGTTATAAGTGTGTGTCCATCAGGAAAGGTTTAATTTCTTATGTCGAATGAGGTTGATGGTGCATCTAAGATTCATAATTATTGTATTACAAGCAAATAAGGGGTGAGAGTGACAATATTCCCAGCTATTGGGCATATGTTCAATCTAACAGTGAATCAAAAGCAGATGCCATTTCACATTATTCCAAATAAATTATTTCCATTTTCTTATACATTTGTTTAATTTTCAATGTATTAAGCCTAATTGTTAAATTAAAGGTCTAAATAGTTTTCCCATCCCAAGTTTTACAGAAAATGTATTTGAATTGGGCAGTTTCAGACTGGACTGGTTTTGAAATCAGACCCATTATTATATTTAAAGGATTAGGAGGATAAGGATTATATTTAGGATTTCTGCATCAACATTAAATTGATTTAAAAAATATCAAATTGAATCAATTCAACTTGCAAAAAGCATTTTTATTATAAAATAACTTCTGTACAGCAATACACTACAGTTAGCACACAAATAAATCCCAACCATTCATTACGTGGTATTCTCACTCCACCACTTGGTGGAGTGAGAGAAGTAGAGACTGTGATTGGTCCGGTACAGCGAGCCCGTCGTTATTCATCCTCCTGCTCCGATATCTTCCGGTAGTTCTTGCGGTTAGCCTTCCGGAAGGAGGCGAATCCGGGTGGAACTTCTGGTTCGCTTTTCTCCTCCTCCTCCTCCTCCTCCTCCTTGTCCTCATCCATCCCCCCTCCTCCACCTCCTCTCACAGGGCCCCACTTTCTCTTTCGTTGCTCAGCTTTCTGAGGCTTAGCCGCTGGGCTGCAGTCCAGGTCTTCCCCTTGGTTATCTCCATCTTCCTCCTTCTCCTCCTCCTCCTCCTCCTCCTCCTCCTCCTCCTCCTCCTGCAGGTGGCTGAGACCTCCCTTTCGTCCTATTCCGTCCGCGTCTGCTTTCCCCTCATCCGGCCTCTGCTCTCTCCCAGAGGCCCTGCCGGGCCTGGAGAAGATGATCCTATGTGGGGATGGCCCGATGCTGGCCTGACTGCTCTCTGGCGCCGGGCCGCAGGATGGGTCGGGCGGGGTGAAGGGCTCCCCCTCGGGCCCCGGGCCCTGCTCCTTCCTCTGCTGCAGGCTGAGGAGGTACTGCAGCGCCACGCTTCGGTTCCGGTTGTCGCTGGTTTCTGCCACCTCCTCCAGGCTGTAGCGCGTCCAGCGCTCGGGGTGCAGCAGGTAGTCCGGCGTTCCTCTTCGGACCGGCACCGGGTCTCCTGATCCCTCGGTAACGTGGCGCTTTCGACCCGCCTGCGGCCCGCCGGACTTCTTCCCGCTGGCGAGCGGCGGCGGGGGCGGGGGCCTCACGAAAACGCCATCGATGACGTTGTCCTGGCCCAGCTTTGAGGAGGTCTCCTTGGCAACGCCGTCCAGGCAGTCAAAGATGTTGCGGCTGCGGAAGGAGAAGCTGCTACTGCCCCCCTTCAGGCTGAAGTTGCTAAGCTGCGGCGAGGGAGACGGGCGCGCCGCCCCCGGCAGCGCCAGTGCTACCGCTTTGTCGTCATCATCATCCTCACTCGAGGAATTCAGCTCCCTGACCTCTGCGTCGAGGGGGGGGCCGGCGCCCGGGTCTTCGGGGTCAGAGTCGCTCAGCTCCAGGTCCCCCGGCACCTTGACCAGGCCGCGCTTGGACGGCGGGTCTCTGCCGCTTCCGGAGAACTGATCACACATGGCGTCTTGTAGGCACGCAACTCCTAGGATGGGGCACAGGGAGAGCAGGGGTTGTGTGTCAAAGGTCAAAGGAGGATTCAAAATGTAACACTGCCTAACACTGAGCCATAGTCCATCTTAGAGGATATAGTGATCGTGTGAGCATTTTGCAAATGTACATGAAGACGGACAGTTGCAAAGCTGTGTTATCATTATGACTACTAAAGAAATAAATATCTTTGAGTTCAACCTCAGAACAGCAAGCACGTGTCCTGCCAGCATAAATCTAACCTTGTATTACTGTGCAGTGTGCACAGTAGTGTAGATTCCTTGTTAGCTAAGTGAGTGTTAAAAGAGCTGCGGAAATGGTATCTCACTGGAGTTGTGGACTCACAGGATGGCTTGATAGTACGGAGGGACGTTTGATTTGGACGTGATAACTTCAGCACATAGGTCCATCGCGCTAATCAGAAAGTCTGAGTGAAAAGGAATGAAAAGCCAGACTGAAATCAAAGGCAGAAGATTAAGAATGAACATGTTCAGAATTTTCAGATGACCTTTAGGATTGGGAGTAGATGAAAATATAGAAATATGATACATGATGCACCAAAGGGAAATGACCAAATTAAAATTTGAAAGAAAGAGGTAATACTTTGCCAGACATTGCTTTCTGCAATGTCTGGCAATCCGGACCCTCGTGGTTCCCGGGCCACCTGCCAAATGCAGACCTGACTTACATACAGGGTGCCCTCAAAGACTCAAAACGATTATCACATCTTATAACATCCCCGTGAATTACACTGGACGTAATATAACAAAAATATGCATGCAGGCTAACTTCAATTAGATTAAAAAATGGCGTTCATGTGCTGCTCCGCATCATTTTGCATCATTTTAAAGGGAACAAATATCCGCAAATATCATGCATGACATAACATGATACGCAATGTCCTCACTAGCATGGACGAATACAAGTCTCGAGCAATACCTATAAGATAGTTACATAAATGGGACCTTCTGAATTTACCTCAACTTTTAACCATGGATGTCTGGTGTAACAACACTGGATCCACCGACCAGTTCCGGTTCAGGGGTGGAGGCAATTTGAGGTGCGCGCGCAGCCTGCGTGCGCAGCCTGTATTTTCTGGCGTTGTTCCGTCGATATTCTGTGTTTGTATGTGGCACTATTAAGCTACTTATTTGCTATTTTGGTTGCAGCGATCATGTCGACGCAAACCATGACCCACGATACAGAAGGTGCGTAACTTGTCAACCCGTAATACTTTACAAACGACTAGTTATTATAATCATTCAGAACACATAACCTTACTTCAATTAACATTAACATTAACTTCAATTTCAGGAGACCGCAAAAAACGCTGTCCGCTCTACGGGTGCAAACGTGTCTACTCGGACATAGTGGCCCTCGAAAGCCACATCAAGGACCATGAAATTCCTGCAGAGTCTATTCCAGGTGGGACTGATGGTTCTCGTGTTTGTAGATTCCCATGCATGGCACAATAAAGGCAACGTCCTCATTACAGTCGCCGTCTCTCTAATATTGTACATTTCCCCCTCTCCCTGGTAAATCACGCATGTAATTACACCTTGCCTCCCTCAAGGGAAAATCCTGCTCTGCTCATCGATTGGTTGCAGTGACTCCTTTCCAGACATGCAACAGTTGATGCAACATATGAGGCACCATCACAAACCAAATATATTCTACCTGTAAGTAAATATACACATTCAAAACGTTTTTGGATATGTATCCAGCATTTTTTTTTTTTATTCACAAAATTCAATTTTCAAAATGTGTTTTGCAGATGCGAGAGCTGCCGCGCCAAACTTCGGTCCTACCGCGGTCTGCTCTCGCACCTGCACACGTGCTCCAAGGTGTCCCGGGCCAAGCTGAAGACAGTTCAGATGCAGGTCACAGTGTCCTCCGAAGGCCCGTCAGCCTGCCCTCATTCAGCCAGCGAGAGCTGGAGCAGTGGGCAGGCTCCCCCACTGGATGACACAGCGGCTGGCAATAACCAAGACTTTCCTCACAGCCAACATGTGGATAACGCCCTGGCAGGGCCTCCTCTCCTGGACCAGAGCTCCAACCCAGTAATGGACTCCCGAGAGCCTCTTTCTTTCCAGCAGCTGAATTTGGAGCCTTTACAGCTCCAGACTCCAGACTTTGGCGCGTCGTCCTTTACAAGTAAAGATGGTGTCATGGCACCCGAAGATCCGCTTCAGTTTGATGGCCAGGCTGAGCACCAGGGACAGGCTCAAGCCCAGTTGCACCCCCAGCCTCAGTTCCAAGCCCAGCCTCATCCTCAGGGTCAGTCCCAAACCCAAGCTCAGTCCACACAAAGCTGATTTCTTGGTGAAACTGCATAATTCTTGTGCGTTTCGACCGACCGTCCACACGAAGCCGGCGAATCCGGTGCGGTTTCAGATCTATGCGGTTTCGTATTCGGGTTCGTGTGGATGCCTGAAACGAACGATGACATCATCGCCCCACCCCTCGAACCCTCTAGCCAATGAGCTCTTATGCCCACAGCGTCTCAGAACTCACAACAATGATGCGCATGCTTGCCTCTTCTTCTTCTGGATTTCTGCAGAAGCAGCGCCCCTTATGGGCCTGTAATGTGTACGACAGCGTTTCTACAGATCTATGCGGTTTCGCATCGACTGTCGTAACCAAGATACTCCTGAACCGCATAAAATCGCATCGTTTTCGCCCGTTTCGGCTTTGTGTGGACGGGGGCCACAGTCTCAGCCTCATGCTCCCACATCCTCTGCGGCAGTTTGGAAGACGAATCAAGGGGACTATAGCCTTATAACTAATCACCATTTGAAGCCAATCAGAAATGGAAACTAGAGGTGGCCGCTTGCAAATGTAAATATATAATTAATTTGTTCTTTATCCAACAGGACCTCCTGACAACAGCCGCATCCTCTTGGAGCACACCAGGGGGCGCTACAAGTGCGTGCAGTGTAGCCTCTTCTTTCCCAACCGGAAAGCTTTGACTGCACACGTTCACACCGAACACAAGACTTCCAAGGAGAACTAGTCTGTTGCCACGCTTGCAATTTTTATTTTAGAAAATCATGCCACTCACTTGGCTCAATTCATATGGGTTGCATTAGTTCTAACCTTGCACCAATGCTTTTGTCATGGAAAATGTTAATTTAAGTGTAATTTGTCAACAATGCCTTTGCCATTCATCATATAGTCAGTGATTAAATTACTGAGAATCTGTTCTTGTTGACTACTTGCTTACTTATCATTAACATTCACACACATCACTCCAAACACCATCCCAAACCACAAACCACCCACTACCACCCCAAAGGTTTCAAAAACTTCGATTGGGGTAGTTGTTTATATAGATGGGGCGGTTGCTTCTTGTTCACCACATTATTCCCTCAAATGGAGTCATTTAACACTGGACTAAATAAAACCCGACATTTAAAAAAAGCATTTTATATTTTTATTTAGAAGTTCATACAAGCGTTCCTCGACTGAGGGAAGACCCAGATGTACGGTCAGTTCCTAGCTTCCTCTGAACATCCGCAGAACCGTTCACTTCTCTAGGAGCCAGGGGCCCAACCGGTGATATAGGCATGACGAAAACACGCAAGTACACGGCCACATGTCAACAGGAGGTCTCACATTCCCAATTAACCTACCAAATATTACACAAACACATGCAGAATCAGACGGTGCTTTTAGGCAAACCAAAGCGAAGGGATCCCACCGCATCTTTGCGGAAAGTTACATTAAACATTGTAGTCAGATCAGTCTGTTATTCTCCAGGATGAGGCCAATAAGATGTTGGCGCAACACCTTGCAGCTTTTAGTGCCGTTTAGGTTTAAATTAGGTTATTATGAACAGGAAAGAAAAACGCAATCAATGCAACATACCTTAACGTGAAAGAATGCAACGTTAATTCCATAATGGCAGACAACACATAATAAATCAACTTGGTGCTTCAAAAATATTGGATACCCTCCATTCAGCCACAGCTCAGGGGCACATCAGTTATTTCATATCAATACAATTAGAGTCTACCTGATCAGATCCCTCTAGCCTTAAAAAAATCTTTTTTGGTCAATGGCATACGTCTTTCCTGCAGGAAGCTTCCGGAAGAATAAACTGTTCCCTCTGCTCATGTTGCTCTGGAGTGATGAAGAGGTAGAGAAGGACTGCGTTACTCTCAGTGCTCATAACTTTAACACGCACTGAATTCAAAACTCTATAAGGGTTCCATGTTTATACACGCAAAGGTTAATGTACCCACATGTAAATGCAGTTTATGAAGACAAAAAAGTAATCTTACAGTTATCTCATAAGCATTTACTTCAAGGGGTTTGTGCATGAGTATTTGTGTTACCTCTCTGCTGAGATGCGTCCAGCAGTCAACCCAGGTAGGGTATACGGAGGCATAGGGCGGCAGGCCGCCAGCTAGCCTGTGGGGAAGAGACAGATGATGGGACAACCCCATACCCCGTCACTGTCTGCCCGTGGTACCACAGCACAGCAGTAACATACAGAATAGATGTTTGTTTCTTAGTGGGAACCAAAATTAGCTAGTTTTACTCCGGTATTGAATTGTAACAACTAACCCGCAATTGTTGACCGCCATGAGGTTTGACACCAACACAAACGGGTAGGTGAGCATGCTGGCAAAGAACTGTAAAAAGAAAAGCAGTAGTTGCACAAAACGTTGTGTTATGTTGCAAAAACATGGTTTGAATGAGGAAAGCCATTACTGCTTTTGTTTGTTGGTCAAGACTTACCCCTGTCACAGCCTGGGAACAGTTCTTGATTTCTCCTGTGTGACTCATCTATGTGGGACAGAAAGACACACTACCTTTAATTGTGCTTTTGTAAAAGCAATGGGTTGGGACCACTTCTGGTGTTGGGATGCACTAATAAAAAGGTCAACATCATTATTTTGCAACGTGAAAATGTAAAACCGTCCCTCATCAGAAACATGTTGAAGTGGATGAAGAGACGGCCTACCGAGTCATCAATGGCGTACGTGTTGATGAAGTGAGCCAAGAGGTTGCAGATCCACAGAGACAAGATGTCTCCCAGTAGTCGAGGGATCAAGCCACTGACAAAAAAAGAACACATTGAACCATCTCAAAACATGACCACAGTGTAGAACAGTTAAATAACCAAACAAAGCTGATTGGAAAGGGACACGGTTTACACACCAATACAACCATCCAACATGGGAACTTACGCAAAGAATCCCAATACGCCTTCTTCTTTATAAATGGTGACGACGGAATCAAACACCCCGCTGTGGACGACAGAGGAAGACATGTTTCAACCGTCTGCGATCCCCAGGCCTCCCGCATTAGGAGTCTGAGTCCTTACACGTACCTGTATTTAGTTTCCCGCCCAATAAACTGAACCATGCATCGCAAAGTGATCACTGGTGAAAGAAGATTAAAAGGAAGGTTAGCGTCAACGGCCATTAGTCATATGTGGCAATATATAGACAAAGTTCCTCGCTGGCAAGTTGAGAACTAATTTGAAGCAGATGCTACAAGTTTGTGTCAGGTCTTGCAGAAAGCCATTTGAGGTGTTACTCCATTTTGACTTTGTGGTCTGTAGTATAGTTGACTGTACAAACAAACATACAAACAGCTAATGCAATCTGAGATCATCAGGAATACTGTCCTTGAATAAAGTCCAGCAAAGGACATGTTGGTAAGTCTAGGCCACACCTGGTCTCCCCTCTGTAACCGGGTACAGTCAAATCTGAGCTTTACCGTGAAGGGGATGCGTGACAACGGTGGCACAGGATCGGGCGACCATCTCCTTTGTCGTCTGTTAGAGACCAGAGTAAACATTAGGGGACAGGCTTGGAAGGCAATGTGGACATTACTGAACCTGCACAGTACATTCAGTGTTTAACAGCAAACATTTTAATAGTCCTCCTATTTGTGCTGCACATGGAATGGAAAAACTGGTTCATGGTGTTGAATGGAATTAATAAAAGTTCTTATCAATGTTGAGCTATTTTCGGCTATACAGCAGAGCAAGAGAGAGATTTCCTAGCATGTGAGATAATTCAACACATGCTCCAATAAGCTCACTGCCCCAGTCCTTATTTAACCGTATGTCTTTAAAGCAGTGTGTATGGTGAATTACCTCATTCAGAACGTGCTGTAGGGAGCCCGCCTCAGATTTCTGGCAGCCACCCAGCACCTTTCAGAGAGGAGCAGCACATGCATTTTACAACAGCCCAACTTGGCCACAATCACAGCACATGCCCAAAACACGAGACCATACTTCAGTGCGTAATTTGGTCAATACCAATTAGTCATCCTAATTTAATATGGCAACAAGCTATTATTAACTTACCTCAAACTGACCTCGTTCATGGCATTTCTGTAACAGGGAAATATGTTAACATTTGATGGATTATTTGGTTAATATCATTCTCATTATTATTACTGGACATCCCCAATTTACCCCTTTTTTTTAGACATTAATGTATGTGCCTGTTTGGGTTCATAATACAATACTGAGATATTCTTGTTTTTACAGCTTACCGTTACCGTTCTTTATATAATGACATAATATATAATTCTTTCTATAATTATATAATCCAGAAAATATAGAAAACGCAATTACAGGATGTCACAATGTTTTATTACTTTAAAAACGACATTGCTTACATAAATATTGCTTCTTACAATCCAACCATGCACCATGCATCTATGGCATTTTTTGAGGTAAATGTATCAAACAGACAAAGTGAAACTCACCTGCAATATGTTGCTGTGGACCACAGTACCGATGGTGCTGGCACAGAGCCTTGGGACCAGCCCGTTAAACAGCCCGGCTTTGCCGTCAATCTTTATGATGTGCTTTGCTGAATTATACAAAAAGACTCTTTAGATGCTAACAGAATATGTGCCGAGTCCCTCACACAGGGAGATCGATATACAAGTGATCAGACATTCAGGCCTACCATAGGCGAACAGTCCAGGAAGCTGGTAGACTTGCCTGCGAAACAAGTTTCTTCCAAGAATCGGCGGTAGAGGCTCATGTCCAACCTGGCAAAGAACACAAATACAATCTTTGTAACACATTTGGCCTAAAATACCAAATGGACAATTTGAGGCAAACAGATGAGTCATCTTCTGCTGTAGAATATTCCTTAAAACATGTATCTGTTGTGGTTTGTGTATGGAGGCCCATTCCTGCCAGTAAAAAAAAAATCCCCATTGCGATTCAGAATTATTATATGATATATCAAAAGTCGAAATAATGATTATTAAATAATTTCGACTTTTGATCTCATAATTCCGACTTTTGATCTCATAATATGACTTACTGTGGGGTTGTTTTTTTGTTACTGGCGGGAACGGTCTTCCATAGTTGTGTTCTGCTGTACACATCATGTGAAATAACGTTTCCTGACTAACATGTTTAATGAACAGGCCTCAGCGGATCTGGGCTAAAGGGCAGTCTATTAAAACAGCAGGTTTGAAACGGAGTGTCCATCGGATAGGCTACGACTAGGTTGTTTATTGAACATGTGAAAACACAAGCTCATATAACCTGATACAAGACAGTATTGTAACACATTAAGCGTAATGTTTGTAAGGTTTGCGCTGACCTTTATCGTTAATCAGGGGCCAGACTGGTATAAACACACAGCAATAAGGCATTTACAAAATACACAACACATGGTACGTCCTTCAACGTCTCAATAGCTATTAAAAGTATCCAATGATTGTATTTCTACGTATTGTAATTGTACATTATTTATTTGGAAGGGCAGTGACCGAAGTGAGCTGTCAGTGCGCCTTTAGCTCGACTGTCCGATGATTTAAAACTGAATATATGTATATATGTGTATATATGCGTATATATGGATGGGGTATATGCATATATTGACTAGCTTACCTGCACCAACACTTTAATGTACATAAGAGGGTGGGAAAGGACCGTAAGTCCAGACCCCAAGATAATTTGTCCACACGTGTCCGCCATTGCTACAGAGGACTCTCCTCCCCACTGGAGACGCACCGGAAGTACTAAACTCTCGTCGTCGTCTTCTTCTGACGCTTCTTCTTCTTCTCGCGTGGTTTTGAGAATGTCGGAAATACTCCTACGCCACCCGTCGACGAATTCGTGCATCGATATGTAAATTGTGTATGCCTACAGTGACAAACTAATTTGATACAAAAACGCAGTGTACATTCATCTCAAGTCAAGTCTACGGTGCGCTGCCCACTGCTCCCTGCACAGTGTGTGTGTGTGTGTGTGTGTGTGTGTGTGTGTGTGTGTGTGTGTGTGTGTGT
>JAOTIX010000030.1:18767389-18786657 GCA_027123715.1 Gaidropsarus macrophthalmus
GAAACGTCCTCTCGATCCCCTTGTATGTTGTACATGCAAAGGAATTGATAATAAAGCTGACTTTATCTTTATCTTTACTTTAAATAATCCAATCAACTCTAACACTTCCTAACTTCCACTTCAAAGACATGTAGCACAGTTCACCCACTATGCATCAGACATGAATATGTACTGAATACACACAATACAAACATCTCCTCTGACACCTTTTTGCTGTAATCATAGGAAAGCCGGTCCAATTCCTCTTGCATAATTCGTAGTTTGGCCTTCAAAACACGTATCTGAGCTTCTGAAAGCATAACAATAAAGCATCAGTACAGTCAGCATCGCTAAGAGAATCATGTTTGAGCATAGAGACCATTCATGTCATTCCCCCTGATCCTGCATTTTGTCATTATTTACGTTTCTGCAAATAGGGTGGGTCTGCGCCTTCGTCCTTGCCCACTGCCATCCTACCTGATCCTATGCTTTCTTCATTGGATGCTTCTTGCACAATATCACCATGGCAATGACCCTCCAGCTGTTCCTCCAAATGAAGGATGGTTGATTCCAAGCAAAGATCCTCGGGTGTAATTTCATCAGCAACAGAAGACGTGGGTCTTCTACAAATGAAACAAGATTGAAATAGAAAAAACAGTAAGAGTGTTTTCCTACTGCATCGAGTGTGCCATAATTTTGTTGTAATGGAGGGTGGGAGGCACTGACGATGTTTTGAAGTCTGTACAGTTTTTTCTTTGGTTTCCTGGTGTGTGTTGTGATGAGCCCTTTTTTTTACGTACTGCCTGTTCAGAACAAAAAATGCTCTACAATGACTGCATACTGAAACCTTATTTATGAAATATGTGTACGGCTTGTGCATTCATTACTACATGTTTACCTTGACAGTAGGCTGCTGAAGAGTATGTTTTAGGGGCGTTTTGGTGCTGGGGAATCTGCATTCAATTACTCAGTTAGACAATAACCGTTACATGCATTTTTTCTGAATACTTCATTAAAATAACAACAAAGTCAAATTACATATCATGAGTTATTTACCTCGAGTCATCCTCTAAATCAAAATCTAGATGGTTGGGAATTGGTTTTGACAAAATATCATTTTGGTCTCTCTGCAATGACAGACAAATATATTAGAATTGATCAATATATTTGATTGTTACTTATTTATTATAAATAAATGTACACAGCTGTATGCATTCATTTTGGAGAATGGCCCAGACAGATTCTCATATGAGACACATGGTAGCATCAGCCACTCATAGAATACTTCATTCAATAAACATAATGGTTGTAACAACTTACCATAACTTCTTCTGCTTGTCTTACCAAAGCAGCTGTTTTGGCTTCCAATTCTGCATTCATTCGTCTGATTGCCAAAGAATTATTGGGGAAAAGCGGATTTTCTTTAAATTAAGGATTCATTTGTCAATATATCCATTCCAACCTAGAACAACGGAATGGCAGAACAGGGTGTCTTACATGTAGTGCTCCTCTGTAGCATCGAAGTTTAGCGCAGGCTTATTTGGTGCACCACAGAAGGCCTTTGCAGTCATCTTCACGTCTGTCTTTTTGGACCCCATGGACTTGGACTCCATATCCCTTGCTAGGATGTAAACAACACGACAGCGATCACCTTGCAATAACAAACATTGGTTTGTTTATACTAAATGGCCTTACAAAATGATAGAACTTGACTTATAGTGAAACCCTGAGTCATATTTAAACAGAATACGTTGTTGACATCAACGACACCTTTGGAGCGCGTAGTTGGTATCACCTAGGCTGTTTGTGTTCACCGCGTTGCGTAGCAACATGAGCCCCGCCCTCTGCCCCGCTCCATTGGCATAGACATTATGATTCACGTTACGTACACGTTTGCCTTTGGCTCGACACTCCACCGCCATGTTGGAGAGGCAAAGCCGTTAAACAGGTGAATGGTTCATGTGCGATTTTTCTTCTTAAAAAAAGCAATGCTACTTTAATACTTAATAAATCGATGACAAATAAATGTGTCATTTTTTTGCCGGCAGTTGTATTATGAGCTGAGGTAGCGCTAGCGCTATCTGGTGGTGCCAAGGTGTAAAGCTGGTTCGGTGTTATAAATACACACTGAGACCAGACAAGCATGTCCCAGACGGACAACTGAAGTAAAGAAGAAACTGACTTGGGTAAACCTAAACTGGTGTATAATTATTAAACTGAATATGCTCCAATATCGCAAGGAAATATACGTGAAATGTGGACCCAAAAAATGAAAACATACAGTCCAAGTCCGTTTTTCAATACATTCCTCCATTGTGGTAAAGTATAGAAGTCTCGAAAGAGGTATGCTTTCATGATACAACCCCAATTCGGCAATTGATGGTTTAAATTCATCAGCAAGTAAGCTACCACACTAAAATAAATAATAATAATATAAATAATATATATATATATAGGTGTATTTATGGCAGGGGGTGCATGTGGGTGGTGGCTAGGCGTAATGCGCGTGCGCTTGTCCCACAACTCTTGACGGCGCACATGTAACGAAATCACAGACCGCGAAAGCTGACAGAGTGAATACGGCGTATTGGGGGACTTTTCTACACTCGACCATCCTTTTCTTTTTTTGTTTACAGAATATATATGCTATGAATGCACATCAGTCTTCGCGTCTATCATCAGAAACCAGATCTCTGGTGAAGTGTTGTGAATGACAGTGATGTCGACCGAGGGGCTGCTGCTGACACTCCTTCACTCATGCTTCCTCTGACACATGTGGCTTGACACTGCTGGTCCAGTACCCGTTTTCCTCCACATCTCACGGCGATGGATGAGGAACCGCCTCAAGATGGTCAGCACCACCACGACCCGGACCCTGGGATTACCTTACCCCCCCTGGTCCCTGGGCTGCAGGGATCAGAAGCCAGTGCGCTACAACTCCGGATCAAGAATTCTATCAGGTAGTAGTGCACTGTTGTCAGAAACCAGATGAACTAAGCAGACATGGATCAATATTCGAAGGATGGGAAGGGAACTGTTGTGTTTCCCTAATAACGTATAGCTGCCTGCCATTCCTACCCCGCCCAGAAGAGCTTGGGTGAAATCCGCCCCTTAACAACAGGGTAAACAGCGTGGCTTTAAGCTGGCCTGGTCTGCCGTCGATGCTGACATCGTAACCTATTTTTAAAATACCGCCTGGTAGACACATTCACTTATAAGTCCCACGGTATTATGGTAATGCTACTTCTAACAACAAAATGTAACGAATAAGCGCAAGTATAGACGCACGCAGGCAATTCCAACATCGTGTGAACTTCAAATGGAAGTGCTGTGCAGGCGCCCCGTCCCTCCTCGCGCCACGCGCCTGTCGCTCCTGAGCCGGCTTGTTTACGTCCTATTTCAAGGACTCTCTATCATGGATGACTCTAAACCGGTTTGGTGACCTAAATCAGGTGGTTGCCTCCCAATGCCAATAAGACACATTATAAGTAAATTATGAAAAACAAAAATACTAATATGAGTATCAATACATAATACACCAAGTAAAAATATAGAAATATGGCATAAACGTCCCATCAAGTTGGTTAATATGGATACCAATGTTGCTTACTACCTCAACTGTCACATCAACAACTACAGTAGGCTTATAGTTTCCTGACACTTCTTTAAAGCAAGACTCACAGTCCCTTAAGGAAACATCATGTAATGTTAATGCAAGTGCATTTCAGTCTCATATACAAAGTTAATTGAGTTGGAGCTATTTTTCCAAAAGTACATAAAACGCCATGTCCCCCACAACTCACAGAGTACATGTTTTCTAGCCTGAACATTGCATATATTGTAATTAAACATTGTGACATGTATAACAATGGAGAAATACAAGCCTTTATTGATCAGAAGAAGGAAAAAGAAGCAAAGCAACCTGGCTGTGGAAGTCTCTGTCACTCATCAGTTGACATTTTGAATTAGATGTCAATGAGCTGACCTGGCTAGTAGTGCTGTGCTCGTTGACGGATGTCGGTTCCTTCTTCCTTTTTTCATGTTGGTAATGCCTTGTACTGTTTATATCTTTCATAATACAAAATAATACCTACCCAAAGGATAACACATTACCAAGCATATCCTGCTTACATTCTTCTGAGTTGATCGTAAAGCCTTAATGGTTTTCTCCCACCAAGGAGATCTTTGGCAAGGCAAATGTAATGGACATATACATTATACCCCTTCCTGTATGTATAGGCAGAAGGGGGTATAATGCTGCTGCTTTACAGGCTTTGATAGAATGAAATAGATGACCACCTGTCTGCTTTCAGACAATACACCTACATACCGTTTGTAGCTCTGTAGCTACGAAGAGGTCCAAGAACAGGCCAGGATTAAACTCCTCCTTGAGTTTGGGCCAACTCTCCTGAGTTGAGTCCATAATAACCCAATCCATTTAAAGAATCTCTTTATGTAAGATACTTATCTTTGTTTTCTTCAGGTTGCTATAAACAAGCCCTAGACAACGTTCATGTCTCCTTTGCGTACCCAGACGGCCGGGCTTAGGTTAAGCCGTATGCCGGCGTATCAAGAGTGACCAAAAGCCCTTTGCGCCCCAGAGTAACAGCTAATTAAAGTCCTCCCTTTGGTGTTGTGTGGTAGACGGGTCGCCGAACCCCTAGGAGATCGCTATAGCCACGCATGATGAAGCCGTCTCTTGTCTGAAATCAAGAATCTTGAGGAACAGCTTGGTCGCTGTCCTGTTTCTCAGGCTGTAGGAGTTTCCCATACAGTGTTCATTTTGTTTGTTTTGAAATTACAATATCATGTTTTGTTCAAGGAAACTGCCACCCAACTCATCAACATAATGACTTTGTAGGTTGTCATGGTAGACAGGCGATAAAGGAAGTCCATATTTCCATTGATGAAGCTATACGCTGTGAACAACAATCATTGACAACAATTGTGTTGTCAATATGACAAACTTGGAAGTAGTAGGTATGATAAGGTCATGGCGATAGTCATGGTAACCGTGTGACAGGTAGTATATATACGATATGCCACATTGTCTTACAGGTCAAGAAGCCATGCAGACCTGTGGTACTGGATCTCTACTTTGAACAACGCAACCGTTTTGATATTAAAGCAGCAGTGAATGAGCTTCTAATGATTCAGAGGGGGTTGAGGGCTCTTCCTTGCTGTGAACCTGCAGTGAAGTCCATTAAAGCAGAGGGGTGGTCGTTTCAAAGTAAAGCGAATGCGGCTTCCTTTGTACACATGACATATGTTCCTGGTGCCGGGTCACGTGACCTGAGAGGGGTTGTTTCATACCAAACATTCCTACGCTTTATAAATAAATAGTCTTAAGCCCTGAGCTCCCCTTACACCCGCATCGTTCTCAATTATATTATGTGTCTTTTCACAGCAAATCCGTCCAATCAAAAGTGGACACCATGTTGGTGAGTATTCTTTTAGCACTATGACTATTTAATCAAATGGGTGAATTAAGAATTGATACGTTTGAGTGATTTAGGTGATGACAATGTGTTGAAGATACTGACATAAATTCTATTTACAAATATTAAAATAAAGTGTGTACCAACAGTGTACATTGTCGAGATTGTCGAGAGTGTGTCAGAATACATGCGCTTTCTCTGTGTCTCTCTCTCTACGCAGCGTACCCAACATTTCATGTTTAGAACGCAAACACAGCAACTCCTCAAATTGGCAGCCAAATGCGACCAATTCCTTTTGTAAATAAGGAAAGGACGTGTTTGATTCATCAGCAGTAACAGTGAACAGAAACATGAACATGTGTTCATTTACTGTTCAGAGTGAACGATTTGGCTCCCCATCCCGTGTGTCATTGAACTGCAGCCTCACAGGATAGCTGCCCCTCAGTATCTACTCAACACAATATTGTTCATCTTGCTTTTACAACTTCATTCATAAACCACAGGCTCCCCTCACTTTAACCTCTGAAACAAAAATAAGATTGTTGAATGATTGGATAGTCCAGAATTAGGTCATGCCTGGACCAATCCAGACAAATAACAAAAGGTCAATGGCTGTGTCCATTTTGGGTTCACATCACAAGCAGTAGTTCTTCCATGGTGTAGTGGATCATCATCGTAAAGGGACATGCAGGTGCTGTGAGATGCTCAGATGGTATGCAGTTAATACAGATGTTACAACTGCAATGGAATTTATTTCACACCAGTTTCTCATTGCCATATTTTGTCATAGTCTTCATATATCTTCAAGTGTGACTGTTATACTGGAGACATTGTCTGCCTCAGCCAGACCACAGAGACAGTTATTTTTTAAAGTCGGGTATACATGCATGTTGTACATGCTGCCCTTTCACGAAGAATGGATTGAAAATGGCTGCAAACCAGCCAATAGACAGCCTTTGCCATGCGGCTACATGTTCTACCCCACACACAGCCTGTGGATCGTTATTAACAGTGACATGCAGGAACTGTTGTGAGGGCACCCAGGAGCCCTTCGTGTCTTGGAGGATAATTTGCAGGCTTGGCTCTTTATATTGATGATAACTCAATAGTTGTAATCCTGAAATTTGATTACATTACTGATATCGATTGGCTAAATGGATTTGGCTCTGAACCACAGTCACTCAGGAAAAATGGGATACCCCGCAGGCTATAAGATGATGTATTGCCTGCGCTAGCTGTTAGTTGATTGGATGCTATACTTTATCCATATCCAGGCACCACACACTTTGTCAGTGATGCACTCAAAGCTGTATTCACAAAACCTAAACAGATGGACGACCACTGTCACATTTTATTAGAATGGCACGTTTTATGGCTGATCACATGGCCAGTGGTTACTGAGAGAAATGGAAGCATTTACCTCCTATCATTCGTTTCACATAGGATTTACTTCCTTCCTCTCTTAAGTACCAAGAGAAATAAGATATTCAATGATTAAGTTAACGTTGAAGCCTGTGTCTTTACTCTGCATATTGTGTTTTTGTCCGTTCATATGATACCCAGATCAAATCACAGAAACATTTTGAGCTTAGCGTAACAGTTGTCTTCCCCTGATTTCTGTCTGAGCAGCAAGATGTGGAGAAGTTCACGGACATTGAGAAACTCTATCTCTATCTCAAGTTGCCCACTGGTTCCAGCGTCGCCGGTGATAAAAGGTAGGTGTAATGATTCTGTTTCTTTTTTCAATTAACTTTATCTCACAGTTTCTCTTTGACCAAGCTGTGGTCTTTCAACAGCGAGCAGGCCTCGGCGTCTTCCAGCCGCACGCAGCAGATGCACGCGTTTCACTGGATCCGCAACCACCTCGAGGAGCACCCAGAGACTTCCCTTCCCAAACAGGAAGTCTACGACGAGTACAAGTAGGTGGCGGTGGCACAAACAGACTCAAGTCCACTTCCTGTTGATCTCTCTTAGCTTTAAAAAAAAAATAAAAATGCACGTTGCCTGTTGTTCATGACAGCATGGAGGCGGGTTGGAAAAACAAAGCAAGCTAAATTAAACCTCATGTCCACAAATGGAAATTCTGTCAATACAGTTTAGATTATTATACATAAAAAAAATGTCCTCATAAAGCAGTTGTTGCGCTTTCGCGGTGACAAACAGTACTTCAGCTAGACGAGTCCATTAGTGCTTTTAGTGTATCCCTCCTTTACATTTTTCGACAGCTAAGACAATATAAATAGATGCAAGCTGCTGGAATGGGACTCAGTGCCATGTGTTGGTAACATTAGAATGGAAAGTCTGAGACAGTGATTGAAATACTTTGGCACTGTTATGCAACAAGTCCTTTTAACTGAACGAACTGAACTGAACACAAAAATACAGCGGCCACGAGAAATATCGGCGCCATGGACAAGGCCTGGGAGAATTGGTACCAACCATAAACAAATTAAATATGTTGATTTAGTTCATTTCAATCAAGACTTGATCAACAAAATCAAATATAAAATGTGCCTTAAATGTCTGCAGAGGTAGACTGTACATTCTGTGGAATGCAAAAGGTACACTTTTAAAGCAGTATATCATATCATAAGCCCAATCTAAATGCAACATAGCCTGGTAGACAGGAGGTCTGTGTGTACTGTACTATTACATTTCTTTGACTGGATGACATAGAAAACTAAAATAAGAGACTAAAGGGGACTAAAATAGCATCATAGACACAGCTCCTGTTTCAGGTTGATTTTCCCCTACGTACTTCGGTACCATAGGGTTATTTGTCCCTTGCTAACTTTGCGAAGGCTATTTAACACACAAAAAGCAACACACATTTACCTTAGGCAGGTATAAATACATTTGGCCATTGGTACAAATACAGATACTGAACAAAAGTTCAATTTAACCAGGCTGCAAAATGCGGTGTCACCAACGTACTCATTGAAGATTTGAATTGAATTTGAGGAGGATGAAGTTAGTTTTGGTTATCAATTTAGTTGCGTGTATATTATTGACAATTGGTAGACTGTATTGTTATAACAATTCTGATGCAACTGTTTTGAATATAACTCCAGGGTTCCCTTCATTATTTATGGTCCATATATCCATATATTTGCATACGCATGGCTTATCTTCATGATCAAGTCGTGATGCCGTCCCTCTATGTCCTACCTATTTCTCAGGAGCTACTGTGACAACCTGAACTACCATCCACTGAGCGCTGCAGACTTTGGGAAGATGATGAAAAATGTGTTTCCGAACATGAAGGCGCGACGGCTTGGCATGAGAGGCAAATCAAAATATCCTTTGCGGGAACAAATTGCAGCCGTCTGACTGACCTCTATCGGAATTCTAGTCACAGACAGCAGCTGTTGCAGTTCATAAAGAATCTAAAAATAGACGTGGAATGAAATCAAATAAAGTTCCCCCTTTTGCTGAGAGATTGATATTACAAAACAGAGAAGCCAGGGGATTCGCTGTTCCCTTGACGTCCACAAAGGTTGGGTTTACATTTGAAATCATACATAATTAAGATGTGTTAATCCAGCAACATTTACCACATTCAACTTTGTTTCAATGTGTACACTTGTGAATTATTAGTTTACTATTCTTGTGACAGTAGTAAGAACAATGCATTTACATATTTATATCTAAAGTTATTGTGACAATTTATGTAAGACGTATGTGTATGGGTTAACGACTGAAATCATGCTTGTGACCCTCTCTGGAATGGTATTTACATTTGTATATACATATTTATGCATGTACAGAATGTATAGCTGCATACCTTAACCCTCTGTGCACATACTGCTACAGTGGGCTACGGAAGAGAGCCCTCGTCAGCATGCCCTCATTGCCCACTCTCGATTTACATAAAACAGGAAATTCGGTAAGTAGTTCATTATCTAATTGTCTAATATCATATCAGTATTTCATGGTCTCTCCAATTAAATAATTTCCCAAGTGTTTCATGCACCCTTTCATGTTCTGTGTGTAACCCCAATATGTGTGTGTGTTGTCTACAAATAGTTTGAAGTACTGGATTCACCAGGTCCCATCTCCAACGTGAAGGAGGAAGTGCGGTTTGCCGCCTGTGGTCTAGTGTGCGAATGGGCGCAAAAGGTTCTCAGCCGTCCGTTCAATGCGGTGGAAGACCTTGCCCGCTTCCTACTGAACAGCCACTACATAAGCAACAAGTCTGTGGCAGCGCTCAGTGTTATGGCCAGCACTATGGCGGGTAAGAGAACTCTTCAGTTGCCCTTTGTCTGTCATCTTGTCTTCATTGAATCTCAAAGAGAAATGCTGCCACCTGTTGGTCAAAGCCTCATACTCATTTGGTGGAATGACATTACGTGACAGGGCTTACATCAGCTGTGGAGCTAGTTATTGAAAATGTCCTTGTATTGCATCTGTTGAATTGATTGAGCTCCATGTCTCGTTGACCTTCTCCCCCAGAGGTGAAGTCCCCGCAGTCCACGTCAGCCTTCGTCCCCACCGCCGAGGCCAATTCGTTCCAGCCCCAGGCCTCCACCTTGCCCTTGCCGTCTATCGACGCCAAACAGCAGCTCCAGCGCAAGATCCATAGGAAGCAACAAGAGCAGAAGCTGCACTCTCCGCTGCCGGCTGAGCTGCAGGTCAAACGGTCTGAGATCAGCCCCCCCGGGGGCCGTGCCCTGCTATGTGCCAGCCCTGCCCATCACTCACCACAGCCCACAATCGGCATCATGGTGACGGCTGTACCCAGCCCCATTACGGTAAATCACCACACTCCACTCTAAAACCACTGCCCAGCCTTCTAAACCGTTTAGTTTGCTACTTAACATTGACCTTATGACATTTACAATGACCTTTCCTATCCTAGATGGATACAAACTTTGACAATTGTTGTTAAATTCCCCGTTTAATAAAAATTAACGTGGGACATTTGTTTTATTGTGCGTCACGTCATGATGATGTTCATCCTCGTTTCTGTATTCAGGTGCAGAGAGGCCGAGCGCTGCTGTCCCCAAGTCCAGCCTGCGTCACAGAGAACAAAATGGTTCCCATCAACCTCCAGGTGGTCGCCCAGCCGGGTCAGCCCCTGAAGTTGAGTCCCAGGGCCAATCTCCCCAGCCCCATGGTGGATCGCGCGGCCCGCCAGCGCTATCCGCAGATCCTACCCAAGCCCTCCGCTACCAGCGCACTCACGCTGCACTCCCCCTCCACGGTCCTGCTGGCCAACAGCAGCATCCAGGCGGTCATACCCGCCTGTCACGTCAGTCCTGTCAACCTGGTCAAGATGGCGGCCATTTCGATCGCACGCAATAGCGCCACCACCACCACCACCACCACCACCAACCCCGCATCCCAGTACGGGATGGCAGAAGAGAACCGAGGAACCAGCCCCCAGACCAGTGGGTTGGCCACCCAGCTGATGGCACCCATAGCCAGATCCGAACAGGCTGCTCACACCCCCAGCGTCGATGTCGAGATGGAGGTTGAGGTCATACATGAGAACAGCCAAAACCTTAACGCAAACAAATTAGCTCTGACTCCAGGTACAGTGGCTGACAGAGGTCATCCCAGGGCAGCCAGTGTGCCAATACCACAAACCAAAGGCTACTTGGGGCTAGAGGATAGATCTTATCGTAAAACTAGTGGGACATGCTCTCTGGGAACCATCACCGGAACGATTCTAGAGGGTGGCAATACTATTAATGACAATGAAAGCACTTTACACTCAACTCTCTCTACCAGGAATATAAGCAATGTCTCTGCTCCTAATGCAAACATGTCACAGGCATTAAGGAGGAGCAGCGATGGATTATTATTCAAGGAAGGGCTTTTGTCTTCCACAACCAGCCCCAGAAGGCGTACATGCCTCAGTCCAGACTCTCACTACTCACCCCTGAAGAGAGTGTTTAGCTCCAGGCAACCAGAAGGGTACTCTGATGACTTCAGGGATGAGATCACCGCCATGACCAGCAAGCTGCCCAGGACAGGTGCCCCGCTCAGACCTGAGAGTGCACCAGCCATCGGCAAGGCCATGATGAAAGGGAACTCCGCCACGGGTCCTCAAGTCCTCGCTCTCTCAAAAGCCCCCTTCAGACCGAGTGGTTTCCAGACTGTGGCCAAAACACAGAGCATGCTGGAAATAAACAAAAGCACTTGCAGTGTTATGGAAAGCGCTACCTCGTATAGTTGTGGTGCAGCTGTACGACAACAACAGCAGTACCAAATGACAAACATGGAAGCTGTATCAAACAGCCCGGACCTCCAGAGACAACCCCTTGTTTGCGCTAACAATCCGCTCCGTACCGGTGAGGGACTAGGTGGGCCGCATATGGAGCATCGGTATCGTCAGATGGACCACCTTGCTGACCACGCGCGGACACCCACCCCGCTCCTGGAACCCTCGCCCGCCGCCGGCCTGGCCCTGGCCCCAGCCTCCGGACACGCCGCCACGCAGGCGCAGGTGGGCTACTTCCTCATGAACGAGGACGACGACGTCACACAGGACAGCATTGTGGAGGAGCTGGTGCAGATGGAGGAGCAGATGGAGCTTAACCTCCAGCGGTTCGGCCCCTGCGCCTCATTCCAGCGTGCTCAGCAGACCCCGGTGCAAGGCCGGGCGGTGTCGTCCAATCAAGCGGTGACCCCGTTTTATAACTCCCGCAACAGCAGCTGCACGCCGGTCCAGACGCCGACACCCAACCCCACACCGACCTCTGAGATGATGGGAGGGGCCAGAGCCCTGATGAGAGAGAGCCCCTGCTCCCGTATGGCGCCCATCACGCCAGTGGACTCTGCACTGGGCAGCGGCTGCCACACCCCCACCTCCAGCTGCAGCGGCGCCGCACAAGCTAGCCTTGTGGAATGCAGGAACCCCTTCGCGTTTACGCCCATCAACTCAAGTATCACCGGTTACCACGGCAGTAATACTGTCACTAGCAGCCCGGTCAAGCCCATGCAGAGGCCGACGGCCACCCACCCAGACAAGGCCAAACTCGAGTGGATGAGCGAGAGCTACAACCGCAGCAGTGAGAGTCACAGTGGCATCGGGATCATCCCCGGCTACCAAGACCTGATTGAGGACCACTTCCAGAAGCCTCATGCATTTGCCATCCCAGGGCAAACCTTCCACTCCCAGGGGAGGCACCACGGCAGCCATTTTGGCCGCCTGACCCCTGTGTCCCCCGTGCAGCAGCAGCAGCAGGTAGCCAGTCTGGCCAAGAGGGAAGGCTTTGCTGTACCTGCCCCTCTCGACGGCAAAGCCACCAACTCCCCCGCTGCCAACGCCGCTTTCAGGTGCCGCAGCGTAAGCCCTGCCGTGTGCCAGCGACACACGAGCGGGAACACCGGAACCAACGCCCCCGCCAATATGTCCCGGACACTGCTCTCCCCCCAGTTTAACTCTCCTGTGGCCCCTGAGATGTTGAACATCTTCGCCAACAACCAGCAAAATATGACTGTGAACAGCATTGCCCAGAGGAGCCAGTCGGTGCCAGTTAACGTAATGATGCAAACGGAGGCTATTCCTTTACAGGGTCAACACCAGAACATGAGAAATATACTGCTGAACAAGATGGATTTAGACTGCGATACTGCGGTACGGGGTCTGGGCATGAATAATTTGCCCTCCAACTACACAGCGTGTATGAACCTTTCTCAGCTTCTGGAATCTTCTCCAACCGGTGCCGGTCACCAGGCCTTGAGGTCGTCAACTGACTGTGAATACCGGTTCCAAAATCCAAGTTACCTCACACACGGCACTGCCAATGATCAAATGGGTGTGTGTTCAGGAAGCGGGCAAGCCCGAACAGCTGTCTCACGGCAGTATCACCAGCAGGGCCAGGCCACACGGCTCACTCCCAACCAGCAAGAGCAGCAACAACAACAGCAGGAACAGCTGCTGGATTTTAACACGACTGTTAAAAAGCTCATCACTGGCAACTGCCAACACGATGCTGGAAAGACTCTCTCGGAGCAAGTGTCAGGACACAATACCGGGGGGACGGAATTTCCCGGCGAAATTGGGATGACATCGGATCTCTCCGCCACCATCAGTGACCTAAACACGCTAGATACAAATCTTCTGTTTGATCCCAGTCAGCAGCAAGGTCAATATCAAGGTACTACACCAGAAGACATAATGAATGACCCCCTGTTCCAACAAATCTGCAGCGAGACCGCAAATGCAAGTGGATTTGATTGGCTGGAAAGCAAGGATCATCCAACAGTTGGATTAATGGGTTGAGCAATAATACAGTATTAGAATTTGTATTGAACTGTTTTTATAGCAACTGTCATGGCCTTCTGTTCAATATTGAAGGACTAAAATATGCCCTCGACAGAACGTAAACCTTGAATCTTCATCAGAATTATTTGAAGGTGTTTTTAGCTAGAACAACAAATCATCATCATCTGCATGTGTTTGCAGATTTGGGTTTTTTTGCTTTGGTTTTATTTATAATTATGTATTCATAGACACTGAATACCTACTACACACTAGCATAGGACTATATCAGCACACATGTGCATTGTTAGTGTTCTTATACATCTTTATTGCCATTGAATGGTAATATTGAGTGATATTATGTCCAGAAAGGGGTTTACTTTGCACTGAGCCGGAAAGTAATGATTGCAATGTACTTCTGCCACTCTAGTATTTCATTATAGGTAGAAAAATAAAATAGGAAGTGTTGATTATATCTCCTTGTTTGTTGGTGCTTTTAAAAGCAATGCGGACAAAGGTAGCGGATTAACCTGCAGTATGTTTTGTATCAAAATTTGGAATCTCTGAACAGCATAGGAACATAATTAAGGGATTGTATTTCAATGAGGAAAGGATTGAGCATATTAGCATTATAACAAAAAATTAAACTATGACTGTTTTATTGCAAGAAGGATGTTGTCATTGTGGAACTGGACAAGTTTTTAAACTAATTAACTTACATTTCAAGATGATATTCACACTGGAAGCGTGTCTTAGTATACCGATTTCTTAATAAAGAAGACACCAAATAATAACCCTCACCTTAAAATGTGCTGTTTACAAAATATAAAGAAAGTATTTCATTTGTGGAATTTACCCTCTGTAATGTGAAATATTGCACTTTATTGGGAAATTTCAAGGAGATTTCAAAGGATCTCAAATTAGAAGCTGTTTATAATATGATCCAATACATCCATTTACAATTACATTTAAAGAAAAGCAAATGCATGAACACATGAAGGCATTGTAAGAACATGACAATCATAAAGTATAAAAAATATCTTATTGAATAATTAACAATGAATTATTGTGTTTTTTTTGGGGGGGATTATTTATTATTTGCAAGATTTTTCACACTTGTCAAAATGTATTACTTATGAGTTTATTTGAGTCTGAAAGGCCACCTCTCACTAAAGTAGGACCTGTAGTTCATATTATGTGCCTCTACTATTTTCTATTTTATGACATTTCATTGAACCATGCAATGCAGTTTGTTGAAATCACTGATGCTTCCTCACCAAAAAATGTGCAAATGTTTAAAGGGCTGTTTTTCAAATCCACCAGAAGGCAATATTCAAGTTTTCACTTTGTAAGACATCCTAATTAAAGAGGAAACAATTTGTAGACAATCAGTATGTGATCTTTCTGCAATCACAGTTTATATTATCGCTAACAGTTTGATTTGTGGGACGGCTTCAGGAGTTTGTTGTGTTGTAGTTTAAACTTTGTACTGCAACCGAACAACAAGTATGTTCTGCTTAATTTTGTTGCTGTGTAAATTCATTCATTCTTTTTTTTGTGCAAATAGTATTTGGAATTTTAGGGACTTTTTTTTAAACGATGCAATAAATTCATAGGAAGTATTATTGCTGAAAAAAACGCTGGAACGTTTTTTTTCTGTCCTAAATCTTGTTCAAGTGTTTTTGTGAGCTTCCTTGAGAAAAATAATACAAATGTATTCATTGAATTACAGGGTTTTAAAACCTTAAATGCAAGGCAAATGTAAAATAACTCATTGGGATGTTATGTGGCATCATATTTATTTGTTCTGATTGCGTTTCATATTCTCTCACACTACATCTGACTAATGCTAATGGTGGGGAGTAAAAGGTGAAGAAAATGAGTGTTTTGCAATGTTACTATTTGAGTGCATGTGTTTTACATACATTAGTTACAGCTAGGGCATATCATGTATTTAAGAGGCATCTTGTGTCCGATTTGTTGGAATTCTCTTGAAATCACGACAGCAATAAATCAAATGCTGGGGGCGGTGCTCCAAAGTTGCTTACACCTGCTTTAAGAGGTTAGACGTAAAAAACATATGCATCTGAACTGGCAATTATGTTTGAAGCACTGATATTTGTTCTCAAATAAGGACATTACTGATAATGTTTTGTGGGTTTATAGAACTTTGTATACAAACTGGTGCTATGTCCAAGCTGTAGATCTGATATGATGCCTGAAATGTACAGGTTTGTTGTATTTTCAGCTGCTTCAATGGACGTGGTTACTAATATGGATTTCTACTTTGGTTTGTAAAAGCAATAAACTTTCTAAACAAATGGATCTTTGCATAATTTGTGTAATATACATTAAGAAACGTAATAACATACAGGAAGTATGCCACCACTGCTGATCATGGGCATATGATGCCAAACCATAATTGTTTAATATAGCCAAACAACATGTATGCATAAATGTCAGCAAAACATTATAGTGAGCAACACATGTATTTAATTAGCATTCTTGTCAATTATATTGTTTTTTGTGTTCCATAATATTAGCACTTACACAAGTGATGAAACATAAACATGAATAATTAACGTTGCTGATCATTATATCAGCGACGTGCAGTGAGTTCCAGCAAACACTAAGCAATATATTGAATACTGATATATCAATATATAGGAAACTCATTTGCCATCTGGAATTTTAGTAATCATACAATATGTAATTGATACATCCTATGACTTCCACAATAAATTGACAACCGCATAAACACAATGTAGAATAGAATAAAGATTCCGTTTTAACACTATGAACTAGCCCCAGGGAAAACCAGAAGCGAGTTTCCGAATGAGAGTTTGCAGCTGAAAGATCCATGACGTCTTGAGTACAGATGATAGTGCTTTGCACAATAAGACACAGAACCTTTAGCTGGTAACTCAACCTGATGGAACTACAAGCTAAATGTTGCACCCTTCTTTAGTCAAATCCAACATTCCACATTTAGTAGAGCCAGGAGGTCCTCTTATAGCCTGCCTCAGACTTCTCCAGGATTCCCCTGAAAGGCTTGGTCTTCAACTGTTGTCCAGGGCACCATTATTGCCCTGGACAACAGGGCAATAATGTCTGCTAAGCTCCATGTGGTTTCCAGACTCTCACATCCGCTCCAGCGCTTCATGATGTGCGTGTTTTATTCTTGTTTCCAGGGCAAAGTTTAGCATTTACTAGGAGATAACACCACAGCACCTCACACATCACATGCTCTTCGAGAAACGTTTCCTATCTATAAGACAGTTCAAAGGCCTTTGCAGGGAAATACATGGGACCCTCTAGCCCTGGGCTCATGCATGTTCCATCTGTTAATACTGCCTCTGCAGGAGCGATGACGAAACCGCCTTTACTGTAAAAAATGTTTAGGCTATTCTGGTTTGCTTGTAGAATAACATACAGCCCCAGTCTGATTTGAAACAGACACCAGCACCAGGACACCCCGACAGCAAATAATCTGTTCAAAACATCATGTATTGACTGGAAGGTTCATTTTATTTTGACAAATGCCAAAAACAAATAGGCCTATGACCTAGGAAGTAATGTGTGATTATGTGTGTGTGTCTCTCTAGTTCCCTGAGAGATACAAGTTGTCACCTAAAACCTATTACTGTAGGGGACCTTGGAAACATCAGATGGTCACACAGGAAACGTTTACACTCCTTTTTGCGGAGATTACTCCCTTTTTCTCCATCACCTCTTCTTATGTCTAGGCGTGCAGTCAATGCAGCTTTACCATATCAAATGATCCAGAGCTAATCAAGGTAAGCCAGCTTTGACCTTTACATATTGTATTGCACAGCTCAGTCATGTGGTTTGCCCACCGCATCCAGAGAAAGTCAGTATGTGATCTTTTAGTTGTTTGACACCATGAAGCTTCCCGTGGCTCATGGTTTCCTGTCTTACCACATCAGAGGCACATGATCTTGCCACACAGTGAATTCACGTCATTCCAATGCAACTGGTGACTCATGTGTGGTTTTTAATGTACAATGATCGTTGACACTTCATCCACGTCAACGGATTACGAAGATTGGAGCCAAAGCAAAAATACGAATGATTGGACTATATCCTAAATGTTAGGACGGGAGAAATCACGGGAAAGTTATCACGGGAAAAATACATTACTCTATTCTAGACCAGAGGTTCTCAAAATGGGGGTACGCGTACCCCTAGGGGTACTTTGGAGTACTGCAGGGGGTACTCAGAACATTTCTAAAAATGTGTTGCTTTTAGTATTAGTTATAAACAAAAACTAATACCACTTTAATGAAATCAGTTAAATCTGGATACTCACAGTATTTGCCCAACATGTAATGTTCATGTTTACACTGCCAAATAGAACCCACATACATTATTCATGTTTATTTTCCTTTTTTTCTCCCAGAAATGTGTTACTCTGATGAGAAGAAATCTTCGAGGGGCTACACTAGTAGGACACGTTTGAGAACCACTCTTCTAAGAGAAATAATACCGCGTTTCTATCACCAACTCGAACTGGTCAGTTTTGGAAAGGCTGGCCGATAGTAGGAGGAGGAGAATGAGGAGAAGGAGGAGGCAAAGGAGGTGGAGGGTGATGGCTAGAATGAGTGACGACACAACAAAATTAAAGTTGTTTGTCAAATCATTGTCAGCCTACTTCCACACTTATCCAGATCTCCTGTGTTCCCTCGGCCAAGCGTGTATGAGTAACACGGCATAGTGTACCTTAGTATTGCTGTGTTAACCAGGGCGGCGGAGGACATGGCTGTGACCGCGCCGGAGATCCGAGGACTTCAGACGGACGAGGTGAGTTTAAAACACAGCGATTTGGATTGTCCTGTATTGCCCAGACAGTCAGCTTACTTAACGTGGACATGAGTGACCCTGCCCATCCGTAACAACCATCGGTGTTCGTCAGCTAGCCCACAATGATGTGAGTGCCATGGACGCCATTATCGACGATAATAAAAAACTTCCTGCTCGCTAAAGATAACTATGTCTTGCTCATTGGCGTCAAAACATGACTCGTATCGACGAGGAGACAAAAACGGAAAAGTAATGCCCGTTTATCCAATAGCCAAAATCTATTCGCTAACTCCTATCGCCCAACCGTCACGTACAACAAGAGCTAGTAATGTTGAGCTCCTGCACTTTGGAACGCCTCCAGCTGTCAGGAGTTGGTGTGTGAGTGAAGGCCTAGCGTAGTCCGCTCACTCCTTTCAGACGAAGCCCGACGCGGCATGGGTATGGTCACCATTCAGTGGCAACACTTTAAGCCCTAACGTGGTGTCCATTCCGTTCACCCCATTCAGCCGTTTTTCATCCCTAACGTAGTGTTTGTTCCATTTAGTTTCGGCCGAATTCCAAATGTAGTGGTCACTCCGCTAACTCTTGAGTGTGATCGGAGTGTTCACTCTGCAAGTTGAAGCCCTAATGCAGTGTTCATGTTATTCGTTCCCGTCAGATACTGCCCTAACGTAGTGTTCACTCCCTTCACTCCATTTTACTGAAGCCATGTGTTGTCAATGTGGGACCCAACCTTTTTTTAGAAGACACACACACACACACACACACACACACACACACACACACACACACACACACACACACACACACACACACAC
>JAOTIX010000030.1:18823728-18850130 GCA_027123715.1 Gaidropsarus macrophthalmus
GTGTGCTCTCTATGCGTGTGTGTGTGTGTGCGTGTGCGTGCTCTGCGTGTGTGTGTGCGTGCTCTGAGTGTGTGTGTGCTCTCTGCGTGTGTGTGTGTGTGTGTGTGTGTGAGACTGAGCAGGTGAGAGAATGTGACAGAGAGACCTTGCTACCTAGCGTTTGCTGTTGTTCTAAGAGACAATGAACAGGAAGCAAGCCATGGTCTTGGATGAAGGCAGGCAACGGCTGGGATCTATTTTTACGATCTTCTCTGAATGAATGTTTTTTATTTCCTGTCTTTTATTCTGTTTGTATGTTTCTTTGTTTTCCGAAGAGAAATCTCACCCACCATGAATGTTTCAAAAGACTGTCGAAGGAAATGTGAAAATGTACTTTCTTGGCAGTTCTTAGCAGAGTTTTCCACTGGAGTAGCAAGGGGGACACTGAAGTCCTTTTGTTGCGTGACGCTGCCTCGGTTTATCAGCTGGTCCACTTCCACATTGTATTTAATACCTACTTATACGCACGCCCGCTGCGTGACGGAGCCGTCTGCTCGCAGCGCAGCGCTTGCCACTTCCTGTTTGGTCTCTCTTGTGGAGCCACGCCCCCCCCTTGTTTATCCTTCTCTTATCTGTTGTTGTTGTTGAACGAGGGCGCTGTGAGGGCCCGGTTGGTTGTGTGGTGTGGTTCTCGTTGAGGGACAGAGCAGGCCCGTGTAGTTGCGCACCGATTCAGTGTTGTCACCAGGAGCCAGTATTATTCAGGTCCACCTACGTTTGAAGATGTTCTGTCCACTTCCACCTGCAGCCGCCCCTTGCAGATCCTGTTTTATACTACCTCATTTGAATGAATTATTTTATTGTCTTTTTTCGCTCAGGGAACAAGGTTTAGCACATTTGAAAAGCCGTGTAGTTCTTACATGGTACATTGACAGGGTAACTTCTCAGTGCTAAACCTACCTTCTAATATGTAATTGCCTAAAATGTATGCAGTGAATGTATTTCTGTGCCGTTTCCTCGCTGGCTTTCACCGCCTCTCAGAGCAGAACATTTCATTTGGTTTTCGATTTTAGTTACATTTAAACGTTTGCATGCTGTACAGCCGACTCTATTTAGGCTCTGAGTTTGACTTTTTGAATTCAGGAGAAAAAGCTAAAAGTTGTATTATCTCGCATTGCTGTTGAGTACAGCTGACCTCATGCTTTAGTGTCGGCCTTAATGTGTGAAGACCCCCTCTGTGTGAAGGCTGCTGGGGGGGATCTGCCACATGGGGGGTCAGTGAAGTGTGTGATGTGAGACAGAGATGTGAGCATTTACTCACAGACGAAAGAGAGATATTGAATGAGAACCATGAAAACCTTTGCCCCTAAAACCATAAAGTATAGTATAGTTTGCCGGGTTCCGTGTGCCTCTGGCTGCACCCTGTAGTGACCTGTGTTCCGCGACCTTTATACTGTAGGGTAGATGAAGAATAGCACTTGTCTGTCCAGTAGGGGTTTGTTTCATCATCGTCATCGTCTTCGTGGAGTGGTGTGCAGCGGTGGCCGATGCCTTTAACCAAAGAATTGTTTGCTTCGTTCATGTTCATGAGTTTTTGTGTTTTTTTGGAATTCCCACCGGCTGATCACTGGCAAACGCTTACACATTGAGATTATTGTATTTGTTGACGTGAAGATGGAAGCCAGCTTAGCATATCAGTTGAGATGCTGCTTCTGAATCAAAGCCTTGCACATCCGTGCCCTTGTCTTGTGATCAGCTGACTTCTGCTGTGGGTTCACCCTCAAAGTGCCAAAAAGAAAAGGAATTCAAAGGCACCCAATGATTGAAAAAGTGATGTTTATAATAAGCAGCATTGGGCCCACCAATCAAATGATCCCCTCGTAGCTATGCTTCAAGAATGCCACTGTTGCACATAGATTTGTGTACATTGTAGATGAAATTGACATGCGGTTAATGAATATTATATTGCTTCCAAGCCTATGTCGCAACAGTGCAGACATGTACGGACGTCCATTGACTTTCACTCATTTATTTCAGATTTACGGGTAATATCGCATTTTTGCCTTTTATGCAAAAGTACTAGACATATATCTTTTTATCACATTATCTTCAGCTGATTGATGCCAAATCTTTCATTTAAGTCACAATATTTTTTGTTTTTGAAAGTCCTTGGATGTTCTTATCTATGCACATGACTGTATAACCAATCAGAGATAGTTACAGGGGATCCAATCAAAGAATTGCGGTGTCTGTTTGTATGAAAGGCAAAACAATCACCACAAGCAACAATATAAACCAAAGATTTTTTGTCACCGTTGCATATTGGCAAAATAACAATTTAGTACCTCTTCGTGACGTTAATCCTTTTATAGAGTCATGGATTTGTAAATTATAAGGCTACTTAAAGTGTTTATACAATATTGTACGCCACCTAGAGAGAATTGAACATGTGGTTGTGAGCAAATCATTTAATTCCAACACATTTCAAGAATATTTCTTCGTTTTGTTGAGCAACGCTGGATGTTTTTAGTTTTTCCATCATAGAGGTGCGTGTCTTATACCCACTAAGTCCCATTTGTCTCCCAATGAAGCCATAACTTTAATGTTTGACTTTAAATGCTCTCACAAATGTTAACAGGTCCTGCTAATTATGGAGGATAAATATGAGACTGTTGGGCAGCTGCTGTTGTTCAAGCTACATAAATGCTACCTCATTCCCGTTCTACTTTTTCATTATATTTATGACAAATGCCGAATAGCCTACAACACCGTTGGATAAAGAATGTTTGTGACACTTTTGTTTTTAGTTTTTGGTCCAAGAGTCGTTTTCTACCCATGGCACCATGTTCCTTCCTGAATGTGTGAATTTAAAGGGACGGGTTGGTGGAGCTTAGCTTGTGTGGCTCTGTCCTCCCATTCGCAGTAAAGCAGTTTGACAAGCGTTTCAGCCGTGGTAGCGGAGCACGGCGGGGCGATTTACCGTTGAACTCAGGGACCCCGCTGCTGCTCCGCTGTCCCCGGCGGACTCGCACCTCGAATATTGAATGTACCTTTTGTAATTATTAGGATTTGTTTCGTTTTTTTTGTTCGGTGTCCACGTCTTGATATATTTTGTCCATTTGTTTTTGTCTCAGATTACAGTTATATCAACGTTCCTGCCAAAATGGTTTTGTTGTTGAATGTACGCAGTTTTATACGGCCATTAATTGTGAAAGAGGAATTCTAGTTTAAATAAAAGTTTAGAAATAGAATCTGGTCTTCGCTTTATTACATTATTTCTTTCTTCAGTATCTTTAGTAATGACTGTTTATAATAATGCAACCACCTGACCAAACAGTAAAAGTACAGGAGCAACAATATGCTGCACCTCCTATTCCCTACCCGTTTGTGTTGATCTAGGTAGCCTGTTAAATGAGGGGCTCAAAGTTCAGCCACAACACATCCATTATTACACTGTGATCCAAATGCAGATGCAGATGTTGGCTCTGCATCACCAGCCAGGTGGACCTGCTTCCAACCCTCTATGCTACAGGAGGCCACATGCATGGCTAACCATGCATGGCTAATCATCCATGGCGCAGTGTCTCTGCAGCATCCCGGAAGCCCGAGGTACAAGATTAGGTGTCAGGGAGATCAGGTTGCTGGTGCACAAACTGCAAGTGATTTGGTAAGGAAGGCCCAGCAGGGGTGTACAAGGCATCAGAACCAGCCTGCAGAATACCTTCATAACGTGCCAGTTACCATGGCCTGAAGACCCTGAGATCCACAACACAGGGGTCCTTTGTTGGGGCCTGGGAGAGGAGCAGACGTCTTCCAAAGCTGGAGCTTTTTCTTCAGGAAGAAGTAGATATTAACCTTATCCCTGAAACGGAGACTAGATTATCCCGTTGGGTATTTAAAAAGTACCAAATGTAGGTTCCACAAGGTAAGACATTCAGTCAACTAGTCCTGCAATAGAGCAAATACATTTATTATATAAAATTGTTTTTGCCACGCAAGAGTACAGAGCTGTAACGGGTGTGTTTGGTTTAGGCCTAAGGATGGTGACCAACTCTATAGTCACAATTGTAGACAGACATGGGCATAGCCCGAAACAAATATTCAAGGTAGATACATCCAATAGAAAAGTGTGTTCTCTTTGTTTGACTAAACATGAGTTTCAGAAATTACTTTTTCAGTTTTTGTAAAGTTAAAGTGAAAGTAGCTTTATTGTGACTGACTTTCTAAATATCCCAGACTAACTCGCAACTATTAAATATAGGCTATGAAATGTGGATACTTTCATATATTTTTTTTCGTTACGCCGTTTTTAGTTTGAACCAATATTTAATATCATACTTTTATAATTAAACACCTCTTTTTCGTTTCTGCAGAGGAATGTATTCCTTTGTCGTCATTGTTGCTTCCGTGTTCAAGTTGCGTTCCCTTGTTTTTGTTTTTGACGTTACCACATGGTTATGTCCCCCTCGCCTTGTTCGTCATAGCTCTTCATGCTGGCACGACGGGTTATGTAGTTTAAACTCTGGAACATTCTTAGGCATGTCCTACGGTGTGAACTACAGTTCCCATCTAAACCACGGAACTGGGAGCTCCAACTGGTGTTACGGGCTGTGGGCGACCGAGGCCTAGAGCACAACAGTCATTTGCTCTTGCAACGAATTGCCTCACACGGGTAAATTAACAGATCTATCTTCGTTTGTTGAATAAGCTGGCATGTATAACATTAACTAAAGAACCCGCACACCTAATGTATTTTATAGAGCTAGCGTTTGACGGTTGTTAGCCACTTATCGTACCTTTATCGACTATGTGTTCTGCTAAGTACAGTATTGTCGATTGTAATTGTATTGTTAGGGCCGTATTTTAGTAGACATAATTATGGTCCACCGTTTTTCAGTCCCACCATGTCATATTGTGATTTGTATGAAACATTTGTCAGCTGTTAGGTGGGCTTATAGCCAGCACCGCTAGATGTCGCTATTGTGTTGTAATTTTAATCCATGTTTTTGTTGTTGCAATGTTTAGATGCCCTAAGCTTTAGTGTCACTGCAGGGGGCCTGCACCACTAGTCAACATGTCTGAGACATCCAGTGATACAGAGTCATCTTGTGGATGGACTCTAATAAGCAATGAGGTATGCATCATATCTTGGTTTTGTCCCCCCAACTACATTTACATTGTGGGCATTTAGCAGACGCTTTTATCCAAAGCGACTTACAAGTACATTTTGTCAAAGGGCATAGAAACCAACATATCACCGTAGATCAGCAAGAACAATAGAAACAAGTTTAAAGCACTCATCGGGGTAGAATAGATGCTATTTAGCAAGGATACCCAACTCTATTGGACTTTTAACTTGCAAAAAAGATAAAAAAGCAGAAAATTATATCTTTTATATCTATACATCTATATATATTGATATTATATTATATTATATCTATTATATCTGTATATCTAATTATATCTAATTATATCTAATTATATCTTTATCTATAAATAAATGATATCAGATTATATCTTTGACATAATCTATATGTGTTCATATGTTGAGATCCAATGTGATTGTGTTTTGCAGGGTTCAGATATTGAGACCCTCGGGCCTGATAATGCCCTGGAACGTGGCACTGATCCTCCAGGCATTCCTCACGTTGTGGAGCCAGACTTACTGGTTCCTACTGGTAAGACTCACCATGATTTTACGTCATGAAATAGCGAGACATGCATACATTACAACCCTTTTGTTTACATAGTTTCAATATACTGTAGGTCAGGTTATGTGCATATACAACCACAACACATGTAAATCTACCTCTTAAATGACTTTGGGTCATTGAAAAGCGCAATATAAATACAATCAATTATTATTATTATTATTATTATTATTATTATTAAACACTCAAACTATATTTTTCATAGATGATCCACTCAATGACACTCTCCAGGAAGAAACCTGTGTGGAAACAATGTCTGCTTCTGAGGTAAGAATAACACATGTTACTCAAGTCTTTGTAAACCAGTTATGCCATACCATTTTGCGTGTGGCCCTCTCCTCTCTGCTTGAATTGAGGAACATGGGCCTGCATTTAAGTTCCATTCATATTTAGGATTCATATTTGATAATTTTCGAAGTCACCCCAGCCATGATAATGGCTGGGATGATAATGGTAATGGTTCTAGTCTCGTGTTCTGAGCGACACTGGCCTCCACCCAGCATGGTTATTCCCTCTCCAGGACCTAAGGGGCGCTGCAGCAAAGGAGCAGGCGCCGCTGTGCTCCTCCAGCGACCTGTCCTCCTCCGACATTGTGACCTTAGGAGACATGAAGGAGGTGGAGGAGGAGGAGGAGGAGCAGGAGCGGGTGGACGGGGAGCTTGCCATCAATGAAGAGTCCTACCTTGGAACCTCGTCCAGCAGTCAGTACACCTTCACAGCTGTAGAGACGGGTAAGACGGCACTGCCACAGTTCAAACTGTTTCCATGCAGGAGTACAGGAACACATTTTGAACAGGAAAGGTGTGGGGGGATGTCTTTGTGAAGCAGGTATGAGTCACTGGAGGCTTCCTCAGACTCTGTGGCGTTTGGGACAACAACTGAGATATCAGCTCACTGGGAGGAGCTCTCTGCCAGGTGGCTCAACCATGATGCTCGTGAAGTGTGTGCATCTTGGGCAACACGGAGAGAACTAACTAACTACTAACCAGAACTAACCCTCTGATTTCTGTCAGACTCAGGCATCAGGAAAGAAACCTGTGTTGTTGGATTGAACGCATGTTGTAACCATCCTGTGTAGTTTTTGAACAATGTGTGGTTATCGTTGCTGTGGAAACCATCATATTATAAAAAAAAGGTCAAATTGATTTGTATCTTTATATGTAGTCTGAGGGAAGACCACCTAAAATGTGGATCAACCATAAAAGATAAAGTAGGATAATTTGGCTTCTAAATTGTTTCGACCAATCACGTGGCTGGGGGCAGGGTTTGTAAGTGCGGGAATTTGGCTCTCACGGCAAAACAAACTCGGCCAGCAGTAGTATACTGTATAGAAGTGGTTAAATAAAATAAATGTAATGGTTTCTGATTCAACGTTAATCTATATATAAATAAAATGAATCTTGGATTGCGATATAACACTGCAGGACATGTGGATTCAAGACTCATCCATAAATATAATGAATGGATTGCATTATAATATGTGATAAGCCTGCTGTGTCCGAGATAAATATATAAACAAAATGTATGTGTCGTCTTCAGTTCTGCCCGCCCAGCAGCCCCCAGGGACCCAGTCCAGTAGCAGCAGCGAGGACGAGTCATCGGGCGGAGCCGCCAGCACCACCCTGCGGAGACGACGCCCGAGGAGGAACACCGCCTCTCTGGTGACGGACCCCGGCGAGGGAGAGGCCCCGGGGTCTGGCCAGAGTGAGCAGGAGAAGGAGGAGGAGGAGGTTCTGCTGGACCAGAAGGCCGGTGGTTCTGGAGTCCGTCCCCCAGGAGAGGGGGGCTGTAGCCTGGGCACATGCGTCCTGCTAGTGCTGCTCGTAGCCGTCAGCATCAGCGTGGGCCGCTACTATGGTAACGACGTCATTACAGTTGTCATGGTAACAACGGCAGAACTGGGTGTAAACCTGTATCCTAAAAGATCGAGTGTGAAGTGACATTTTTGTGGCATTTCAGGAAAATCCTACCCGGGACACGATGGCAGAGCGGTGACGTTAGCAGAGTTTTGCGGTGAAACTTTCGATGAGGTATGCGAGACTAAAGTAAAGCAATAATTAAAGTGAAATTTAGAGGTTAATTTGTAATTTGTCAAAGGATTGAAGTTCTTATTTATGAATGAATGTTGGATTTGGACATTATATCCCATAACAGAATTGCCCATCAACATACATACTATTATTATAATAGTATTGTCATTTAATTATGACAACTATAGTCCTCCATTTTCGTTTTTGCATCAGCCCCAGAGCGATGAACTGCAGGTACAGCTGGGACAGGTACTGGAGGAGAGGAACGACATGGAGTCCCAGAAGCAGCGTCTGCTCCACGTGAACCAGCTGCTGAAGATCTCCCTGGAGCGGGAGCAGCTGGCCCTGTTGGCCCTGCAGGACGAGCTGAGGAACCTGCAGTTCAAGATCACCGCACTGGAGGCCCGTGGGTCTGCGGCGGACTCCTTGGTGCTGGAGAACCAACGGCTGAAGGAGCAGATGGAGGAGAGGAAGACGCTGGCCCGCGGCGCGCTCAGCCAGAGGGAGGCCGCCATGGCGGAGACGCGCACGCTCAGGAAGGAGCT
This sequence comes from Gaidropsarus macrophthalmus, assembly GCA_027123715.1. Taxonomy (NCBI): domain Eukaryota; kingdom Metazoa; phylum Chordata; class Actinopteri; order Gadiformes; family Gaidropsaridae; genus Gaidropsarus; species Gaidropsarus macrophthalmus. The sequence goes on from JAOTIX010000030.1 coordinate 18,831,994, forward strand.
GGACCGGGAGAGGAGGTTCACACGGGAGCTGAGGGAGGAGATGGAGCAGCTGGCCGGCAGCAGCAGCGCCGGGGCCGAGGAGAGCCAGGGGGAGGTCCAGACGCGCCTGGCGGAGCTGGAGAGGAAGCTCGGCTTTGAGCAGCAGCGCTCCGACCTGTGGGAGCGACTGTACGTGGAAACCAAAGAGGAGAAGTCCAAGGGGGAGCCTCAGCCCAGGGCGAAAAGGAGACACGCCAAAGAGGGACAGGCCAAAGCAGGCATGTCGGGGAAGGTGAAGGAGACCTTTGACGCGGTGAAGAACTCGACCAAGGAGTTTGTCCATCACCACAAAGAGCAGATTAAGAAAGCCAAAGAGGCCGTGAAGGAGAACCTGAGGAAATTCTCGGATTCCGTCAAATCAACCTTCCGCCATTTTAAGGATTCTGCGTCGACCTTCATCAACAAGGCCACCGCAGAGTCGCCCAAGAGGTTTGTCGTGCCCGACGCCAAAGGTCCGTGGGACGCTAAAGGCCCGTGGCAGCACGGACCGCACAGGCCTCAGCCCAGTCGCTCCTCTGAGTCCACAGCGGGCTCCAAGAGCAGCCAGAACACGCGCAAGTCAGGAGATAAAGCCAGGGAGGACGGAGGGACGCATGACCACCGAGCGCCTCCCAGAAGGTGCTCCGGCGTGTTCGACTGCGCCTTCAAGGAATCCATGAGCCTCTTCCACAAAGGCATGGAGCCCGTGAGAGCGGACGAGTTCAACCAGCTTCTCCGGAGCTACCTCCATCAGGAAGTGGATCACTTCCACCACTGGAAGGAGCTGGAGAAGTTCACCAACAACTTCTTCCACAACGGCGTGTTCATCCACGACCGGATGCTGTTCAAAGACTTTGTGGGTCGCGTTGAGAATTATCTGGAAAACATGCACGAGTATTACGGCTTCGACGATGGCGTCTTCGCAGATCTTGACGAGTACGTCTACAGGCACTTCTACGGAGATGCATACTCTAAAAGCTACGGGCCAAGGTAACTCCCCCAGACGAATTAAACAGTGATGGCGTTTCAAGGTGTACTCCTGACCTGAATGTTAATGGAAGAATTTTCTGGCCTCTGCGATTCCACAGCAGACCCACGGAAGGTCCGGATAAGCGGGGTAAAGAAAGCCCACAGGCAAGGCAGCAGCAGCAGCAGCAGAGAAAGCAACAGAGGACCAGGTCACGACCCCAGAGGGAACGGAAATGTAGCAGATCAGGAGGGAATTCCGACAGACACATGGCTGATGTCAAAATTGAATTGGGCCCGATGCCATTTGATCCGAAATATTAACGTATGTGTGTAGTGTCCTTCAACTTAGTTAAAATTCTATCCTGATTTGCTTTGAACCGAGTCTTAAATGTTTTGCACAATATTTGTTCTGTATAATGCTACTGAATGTCATTTTAGCTTTTGTGTGTTAAGTTTTCAAATAGTTGGGGATGCAGTTACCAGGCATTACGGGAGATACTTCTCATGCAATATTCTTCAGTTTATCTTCCTGCTTTTTAAATTACACCTTCAAATTGCATCGAGAGATGACAATTCTTTTAAATTGCTCAACTGGTTTTGATTCACATTCGACTTCATGGATGTTTTAATGTTTAACGAGTTGTGTGGTTTTGTGTAAAACTTTACGTTGTTGGATTATTCTTTGCTAAAATCTATATTAGAGATTGATTTTAAATGTTCTAGCTCAACATTCCATAACCCAACTTGGTCCTGGAGGCTTATTTTATTTAACTTTCAAAGTTGACGTGTTGGATAATCACCATAACCAATAAAAAAAACGTTCATAAACAAACAGATGAAAAAACATTATTTTAAATATCAACACTTGTGGGATCATCCGGTGCCACGTTGACGTCTTTGGTAGACGTAGATGTGTCCACCAACCCTCCCTTCAGGAAAGTGAGAGTGAAATATTTCGGCACTTCTCATGAATTTATTCCTCTCCAAGAATTCGGAAATGTCCTGTATCAACGAGAGAGCATTTTAATAGCATTAAACAACAACAACAACATGAAAGCCAAGTCATTATGTTTAAAAGACAATGAGAGCCCTCTGTAATATTGTACCTTCTCCAGGACGTCAAACAGAACCAGATGCGTTGGCAGGGAGGACTCGTCCGGAAATGCTCCTGACAGCCAGTGTGACGGGTCCTCATAGAACTCCTTAGCCTCCTCTTGGTAACCCGACTCCCCCAGGTCAGGGGGACATTCTAGGAACCTCATCCTGATTGGGCAGTGGATGTGGCTACAGGAAGAAGGTATTCGATTTTCACTTCTGTTTTTGCGTCAGGTAGACCGTTCGTATAAGAACGAATAACGCCATGGTCAAGTTTATTCATATAACATTTACATCAGCCAACGCTGCCCAAAGTGCTTCACAGGCAATAGAATACAACAGTACTAAAATGTACTAAACTAAAAACACAATACAATACAGTATAAAATACAATTCAAACCAAGTCATTAACAAAACTCATCAACAATGACTCATCAACAACTCAACAATGAGTTGCAAAATTGTTGATAGGCCAGTGCAAAAAAATAATAACCTTGTATAAGTTGAAGAAACCTTCAACTTATAGCCTTTACCTTTACATGTATTGAAACAAATACATTATTGCAATGTGCATGCAGACAAAACAAAACAATCAGAACAATGTAGCCTACATTGAGGAATAGATCAATAATAGGTCTGGCTTCCCATGATCTCTTTACTATAACGTGCTTTGAAGCATTCCCAACCCGTTTTATCCCAGACACCCCGGGCAGGCCGTACCTGTAGAAGGGAGTGGAGTGGCAGGGCATGAGGAAGAGGACCTGGGGGGCGGAGGAGCTGGCGTTGCTGGGGAGCTCACAGAGTTCCTGCAGGTGGCCCATGACGTCCAGTGTGCCTCGCTGGTGGACCAGGCCTGTGTAGAGAGCCGGGAGCAGGTTGGCCACGAACAGGATCCCTGCGGCCGCTGGCCTCCAGGACTTCAGGTGGGCCAACGATATCCCTTCAGAGAGATAAAGAGCACTGAATAGGTGTTTGTTGTTGACACACAAATACATGATTAAAAATGGGAATGAAGGGCTTACCGCAGAACACCATGCAGAGAGGCAACACAGGGTAGATGAACCGGAATTCTTTGTGTGAAAGAAAACTGTTGAGGAATCAGAGACCGTGAGCATTCCGATCCGCATTGCATTCCAACGGAACGTCTGCATGTAGGAACAAACCTCACCTGTACACCGTGACGGTCCAGACCAACGTGACCAACAGTATTCTGTATCGTTTCGGCGCCAGCGTGCTGCCGTAGACGAAGAGCGGCAGGTGAGGGCCAACGACCGCGGCGAAGCCCTGGGTGAGGTACCAATGCCAGGGGTGGGCGCCATAGAACTCAGCCATGCCGTGCAACACGTTGAACCTCAGGAAGTTGTACTGCACCAGGGTCCACTACAGAATGTACCAGAACAATGAATAGATGTGCACCACTGTAAATACACCGATCATGATGAATGAATAACGCTGTTATTATACCTTGCCATAAAACAGACAGTCGATTAAAGTTGAAACCACAAGAGTGAAAGCCCTGCGGGACAGACGGACAGTTCATGAACACGTTGAGGGTCAAAGAACCAGACTTTAAGAGTGCATGACGCGTGGGCCACTCACCCTATGGGAACGCAGCGATGCGTTATTAGTCTAAGCTTGCTGTCTTCCCGGAAGAAGTGGTAGGCGAGCAGAGGCAGCCACACTATCAGAGCAGTGGGGCGAATAACGATCGCAATGGCGACCAGCGTCAGGTACTTTGGACTGAAAGGTCAAACCGAAAAAAAACCAGAAAGTAAAGGTCATTCATAGATTGGCGATTGAGGAAACTGTAGAGGAGGCAAGAAGAGGCCTTCGACCTGTGGTGGGTTTTGGAGCCCGGCAGGGGGTAGTAGGTGAGGGCCAGGGTGGTGAGGGTGGTCTCCATGGTGTTGCTCATGGTCCTGGTGCAGCAGAACCAGGTGAACCAGGAGCAGAGCTGGCAGAAATACTAGGAGTGGAGACATGCATGTATTGGATTTCACTAAGGTGTGCTCCAGGCAGCACACTCTTGAACTGAAACCAAGAAACAAAACCAAAATACATTTAGCTACCGTCCATTTAGCCACGTCAGGATGCTCCATCGACTGGATGAAGAAGTACATTTTCACGTCCGCAGCTGAAGCAAGCAGCGCTTGCATGACTCTGGGGAACCATATCTGCAATCCAAACCCCACTGGTTATAGTATGACAAGATAAGCAACAAGGAATACACTTGAGAGACGGAACGTTAAGCTAAATATGCTTTGTACTTGCCAAGACAATAACAGCGTCACAGCTGATAATGTGCAAAATCTTGTATATGGATGCAAAGAAGAGTGGATAGGCGAATCCTCTTAGCCCTGTCTGCCATTCCCAGGTCAGATAGCCATAGGTGGTTATGTTAAGGTTGTTACTGAGTCAGACAAGTGTTTATCCTTTCACAGGTCACCATCATTACAATAACAAACATGGATTTAGATGTGATGTTAATAGTGTATACTTTTGTTTTGCAAGGATATTCAAAAGCCATGTAATGGGACACTTCTAAGGACTGCCAATACTCATCAGGGACAAAACTGGTTTGGACCAGGAAGCAGTTTACCAGTCGAAATACCACAGAAAATGCAGTGATGTTGAATGTAAACATGCCTGTGGAAAAGGTAAAAAAATATAATAAGCATTATGATACTCTCAAATAATGACAATTAATAGATTACTTATTATTCATGATGCCCACCATTATTAACAGCATTGTTGTGCAGTTGCGATCTTCGTTTTCTCAGTTTGACAGGTTCACCTTTATCCCTAAAGCCAAAGCGAGCACGAATGTTCTCCATCGAAATTTTACTCTACTGGTCATCTGCACAATCTGCTTTTGATTAGAAATCGAAAAGATATGTCAGATTTCCCAAAATGTTTATTTCTGACACCTAATGACGAAAAAGGTCAACGATCAGCAACATGATGTATCAATGTAAACGTTAAAAAAAAGAGGCAAACACATAACGACAGACTTCTTTTCTGTATCATTGCTTACAAAAAACATGATGAACTGCTTATAAACTCAGTGAGTACTACCAGCGTGTATACACACAAACCAAAACAGCGAGTCCACTCTACAAAGTTACTTACATACAGTATATTTCCGGTACAAGTATGAGTTCTCTTCACAATAAAATCATAGAGCGAAACGGTCAGTTATAGAAATGTTGTAGCGTATAATAAAATATATGATTTTATTTCGCATGTATGGACGGTCAAAGTCAATGAAGCGGGAACTTCTTATGTTCATAATTAATATATTACAAACAACTAATGTAATCAATATAACTGTGTTCGTCATACTGATAACATGTAGAGTACAGGAAGCCAAGGTCGCGAGATATTGACAAATTCTCGCGAGAACCACTTCTAACCTTCCTGTCATACCCGGTTTGGGTAACCATGCTACGTCCTGTAGCCCTTGACCAAACATAGGCAATTGCTTTCTAATAAGCATTATATTTGGGGGACATATCACCCTCTGTGCCCTCAAATTATTCGGGTAAGTTCGGAAAAAAAAAATTGGGTTCCGACGATAACCTACAAATCGATATTTTCTCTTCCTTCAAACTATAACCTCAGGTAAAGCTGGTATCTTAATCTTTGTCAAGTTAAGCTCCAAGAGCCTTCTTGTATTTCTGGTACGTTTTATTACTTTCAAAATAATAGTTCCCTATGAACGCCTTTTTTCAACAGCAGGGAACAAACATCTCTATATTCTGATATAGATAGCATAATAATGTGTAGTATAACAATGTGTGGGATATATATACACAAACATAGTGCGTAATTAGCTTTGGACAAAAACGTACTGTAAAATTGCACTAATAGTAGATGCCTACATATACACACTGTAAAGCTGTCCTGTTCAACTCTTCCAGGGTCAGCACATGATTGGCCTGCAACCGTCCACCAGGACCCCGTAACCAGAGAGGGAGAACATGTTCCGCCGGACGTTAACGTTCCCGCAGATGGCCGTGGCCATGGTGCTCGGAACTGCTGGTGGGGTTTATATCTATGGCCCTTATTTCAGGCCTGTGAGCCAGAGCCCAGAACAGGACCACAGCACACAGGAGACTGAGGGGCCGTCAGTGGGGGCAAATCCCTCAGTCTTGATTGTTCCTGGACGGGCAGGCGGTGAGGGGACTGTGTCAGAGGCTGCCGGGCCTCCAGAATCTCAAAATAAAGTATGATGTACTTCATTTGTGTGATTGGGGTTGTCCTGTTGTGCCAAATAAAAGTATGTTATCGTAATTCTTGCTATTCAGACTCTGGTTTATGGTCTCATAATTGTATGGATGAGGATCCTATATGGAAAGGTTTATACCACATGAAAATCCCTCTAAACTGTCAATATTTAATCAATATAGTCAATATTGCATTTTATTGTCACACACACACAAGGTAGAGTGAAATTGTTTCTCTGCATTTAACCCATCACCAGCACGACACAGCACACACACATACTGTGCAGGGAGCAGTGGGCAGCCGCGGTGCAGGGCCCGGGGAGCAGTGTTTGAGGGTTAGGTGCCTTGCTCAAGGGCACTTCAGCCGTGGATATTGAGAGGGGGAAAGCTGCATGGTATGCATTACGAATATAATAGGATGCCTTGTTGTATATATTCACAGAATTTCTAGTTTGTGCATTATAAAAATAGGTGGACATGTGAGTGATTTACCAAGTTCTGATTCGTTTATCTTGCCGGTAATAAAAAGTGTAATTGTCCTGTGACGAAATGCGATACGGTGATTGACAGATCCTTATCCAATCACCACCTGCAGATTTTTTTAAAGTGCCTGCCCTTTTCCTGAACAGTTGCCAATGGCAACTTCCCAGGTGGACCAGTGTTATAAACCATCTGGCGCGTCAGATTACTAATAGATACACTGCTAGGGCCCCATCATTTGTAAACAGTCCTCCGAAAGATACACCACATTTAGGCCTACGTAAACTGATTGAAATAACTATTGCAATAACTTCGGTAACAATTTATAGGTCGGCCATGACACATCCATGAAACCTGGTTGTCACGGTAGGTTTTAAAAGGGTCAGTTCGGCCTCTTGTCTGATTCTGGTTCAGAGTGGAACTTGACAAGCGGGTTCTGTGCCAACATTGCACTTACTTCCCTTGTCCTGTCCTGACAGTGTGCAACATAACTCCAGAAGGAAGCACTGAGAGCAATACTCGTTTCAAAACACCTGGGTGTTGAGCGAGATTTGGTATGACGCATCATGCTACCACCATGTTGCATGGTTTGGTGTTTCCTCATAAGTTGTCGCGTCAGGCTGAGGATGGCGTTTTGAGGGGAGGAGTCGCTTCAGCAGATCAACACTTGGGTCCTACACCGCGCGCACGAACACGCACACATACATGCAAACAGTGTTGAACCATCAATAACCGTGCAGTCAGCCAGTGCAACCAATGGATCGAAGCGGCGACTGAAGAAACTTTGGACAAAGTTTGACTTTGGGAGCGCTGGAGCAAACCGTTACCTCGGACCTCGAAACGTTGAGTGCCAACACTTGAGGCTGGTGAGTTTTTATTTCAGGAAATGTGATTCTGGAAAACAAATGCAATCGGAAATGCAATTCTTTGCCACACTGTCCTTTGCCATGCCGCAGTACTCAATTGAAATAAGTCGGATAACAATCCTCAAAAGTACTTAAAAAGATAGAAGATACAAAAAATATAAAGAATCAGACGCCGTTTGGCCGTAGCTTGCATATGAATGTGTTGCGCACGGGTGGGTGCGTGTGAGTGATGGACAGTGCATGTCTCTCCTCAGTGGCTACACTGTCATCCACTGAATGGCAACATTTGCACCTCATCTGACACAATCTCATATTATTAACCATGCTGTCTGGAAGAAATACACAGTAACGCACCATGTTTGTGTTCATCATCCAGTTCAGAATCGTAGGCTCTTTTTAATATGAGATATTTCCAGACGAGATAGGCTCAAGAGTTTTGTTTTTGTGTGTGAAAGGTCACCTGACCACTCAAAGCGACCACATGAGGACCAGCTGAGGTCGATTAGATAGGGGTATTCAGTCTTTTTAAACGACTCTTTTGTCATAAATCACAATGAGTGCATCAGAATTAGGCATACTTTATGGCCCAACCATAATGTATGGTTCTACAAAGCCAGTGGCCATGTGTGTGCGCAACGGTGTGTTGTAGTTTGCATATGGTTCCGTCTCCTGATATCCGCCTTCCCTTTGGGAATGGCTCCAGACTTGGACGGGCCCTAATGCTGGCCTTCCAAATGGAGCCATGTTTTGTTTACTGACAGTAAAGCTGCCTGCCGCAAATACCATATTCAATGTGGTTGGAGCACAATGGGTTGGAGCCAAATATACGAGACAAAAACAGATAGAAAGTATACAGCTGCTTTAAGGTATATGGATGATGACGATAACGAGGATGAGGATGATGATGATGATGATGATGATGAACAAACTAACACACTAAAGATCTGAATGTAGACAGCTTGTGCATTCTCAAACATTTCAGTTGTTGCAATAGCTAGTGTGTCCCTTCAAATACAAGAAGTGTCTTTGAAAAGACTGTGCTGTAATTTCCCACACAAGAAGGCTACTGTTTGAAAAAGCACATTTTCAGGAAGCACTGTAATACACACTATAAACAATGTATACAGCCATAGTATTTTAGAAAAGGTAAACAAATAGGACGGGTCATGTCTGAATAAGCATGTAAATATATGTTTATGAGGGCCATAGTTATTTTTGCACTGAAGGAACTGCTCTTTTAAATATTATTGTTAATTTGTTCACATGGCCCATTGGATAGATGTGTGTACCAGTTTCCTCTTAATACTCATCTTTTGAACTGTCCAAGTTGTCTGTGGTTGACCACTTCATGTTTTAACTTTTAGTTGATTCATATGAATAGTTTAGAATGTGCTAGAATGTACTATTTTTGTGTCAGGCTCCATTACAATACTCAGTGATGATTAATTGCTCTGCATCCACAATATCAACTAAAGCCTCGTAGACCATTTTTCCCAGTGCATTCACAATGGTCCAGCACCAGATAGTAAGCTCCTTATTGGCCAAGTTGAAAAGCTCTTTCTTGTTGAAGAATGTTGAACGTGTCTAAATCCCCTTTTCATGCCCATGGTCATATGATGTCTGCTACACCTCCCAGAGGGAATTCCTTGCAGGGGTGCCAATCCGATTTAAGCATGGCCTTGTTTTAAGCATTTGATGCACAAATCAATTCTTGATTTTGAATTGGAAGCAGTGTTCCTCATCTGCATCAATATTATGAATGAAGAATGGGTGATTTTCTTCAAATGATTTCAATATTTGATTTGAAATGCTAGAACAACCAAGAAAACCATGACATAGCCGTTGCATATCGTGTTCAAAGAACTGCATGCTAAGGTAGAAGGATAGACATGATGAATACATAGTCTTGTTATTGTATCTGTGAAATTAAAGCAGATTAATTTCACTATATACACTCAACCACACACACACACACACACACACAGATTAATGGAGAGACCATGAGAGACCTTTTAGGCCTCAAGGTTTCTGTTTTAACTTAGTGGATTTGATTCACGCAGATATGTGTCAGTGTATCCTGTTACTGCAGCATGCTGGGACATTCAACCAGGGCCATGGCTGCTCTAGCTTGCATATCAGAGTGTAGATTGAGATCCAGGATGTGTTGCAATGGCTTGGTCTTCACCCCTCCCAACAAAGATCAACGCCTTGTTGGTTTTCAGTGTGTAACCACTGTACTCTTTCTTTGGCGCATGAAGTTCCAGTGGAATACCAATGTTTTATGGTTCTTGAAGTGCTGCTTACTGGTAGTAAACCCTACTTAACTGGTGTACCAGTAAACAATTGCAACGTGGAGGGAAGGGCCTCTTTCAAAATAGAAGTAAACTCTTTCAAAATAAAAAAGATATTTGTGTGCTTTACAGTACATACCGCCTATGTGCGTTGATACGGAATTGGTTCTATGTAGACCCAAGTCGGAGAAGTTTGACAAGAGTCAATTTTGGCAAGAGTCTGCTTGTTCTCAGGCAAACCTGTCGTGTTTTGTCTGTGTTTTTCTTAGAGAAAGCGCTCACTATGTCTGATGGGGACTACGATTACCTCATCAAATTCCTAGCCTTGGGAGACTCCGGAGTGGGGAAGACGAGCTTCCTGTACCAGTACACAGACGGGAATTTCAACTCCAAGTTTATCACAACGGTCGGGATTGACTTCAGAGAAAAGAGGGTGGTAAGCAGAGTATTCAGAGACGTTGACGTCATTCATTCAGTAGCCCCTTTTTTATGTTGTGAAAAGATATGATTACAATTAGCTGGCAGAACTCATCTATCATGGAACTAATTGCTGAAGTGTTCAGGAACACATTTGTTCCCATGGAAACAGAACAAACAAAAGTACAGTATAGTGTACAGGCCATAGTAGTCCATAGTAGTCCATAGTTTGCAAGTCTTTCATTTCAGTGTGCATTGAAAACAGTTTCAGCCTTAAATACAAATACATTTCCACAGCATTAAGCAAGGTTCTTGTAACAAAAGCAGGACTGATAAGCGTTTTACAGCACAGTAATCTGGGTAACCCAGAGAATGACTCAGAATGAACAGCAGAACACGCCTCCAGAATAAACAATGTAATACTTGGCAAACACTGCAACATTCAGTTAATTCTATTTACATAGCATCCTACTAGATCTTATAATAGAATCCACCTCTACCAATGGCCAACCTAGTGCATATGATAACCTGTAATATGATCACCACTTGGTCCTCTGTGTAAGAATGTAGCGATACACCGTGGATCACAGTACAGGGGTGCCCATTCAACATTCTGTACAATGCATCCTTTGAAATAGGATAGAGATAGATCTTGCTGAAAAAAAGACAAACGTAAACATAAGCAGGGAGGAAATTGAGATTTCACCATCAGATACTGTGTGAGAAACCTGCAGAATGACTGTCAAATATAGATATAAACAAAACATGCGCATGATCATTTGGAGTGTGGTGTCTCTCCATCTTCCCTCTCCTCAAGGTGTACCGGTGTAACGGGCCTGATGGAGCCACAGGGAAAGGACAGAAGATCCACATCCAGCTGTGGGACACGGCGGGGCAGGAGAGGTACATGGAGACAGCCACGCCTCCCCCCACCCCCACCCCCACGGCCTCTCACACGAGGGGAAAACGGGACACTTATGAATTAAGATTCGCTCTGTTGACACAAGAAGGCACAGCTGACTCACAGCGGTCCCATCCTGTTTACACGTAGTGGTGTTTTACGAGAGATCCCTGCTTGATAGACGCACGCACACAGCTTTCAGGTCTGAACATACAACCATACAACCACCATCATGTCTGAGAAGGGGCGCGGACCAGTTTGTATTGCTTTGGATTATGATGCCTCAAATAGAAAAATGCAAACTTGCACATAATGCCCCCTTGCTTTTTAAACCTTTAAGCCTTTTTAAACCAATGTTTTATTAAACCTTCCTGTTTAATACATTACTTTCCTTATATCCTTACTGACCAGAATTCAAGGGAAATGAAACAACTATTGGGGTTTCTGCTCTCTGAACCAGGTTTAGGAGTTTGACCACAGCCTTCTTCAGAGATGCCATGGGTTTCCTCCTGCTGTTCGACCTCACCAACGAGCAGAGTTTCCTCAACGTCAGGAACTGGATGAGTACGTCAGAGTGGTTCATCTGACCAGACCTGCACTTTCTTGAAGTGTTAATGATGTAGAATGACAAAGTGACAGAGCACAAGCTTGGTTATTCATAGGGGAAAATATCATACACACAGAGCTGAAGACTCGAGAATAGTTTGTTTACATACAACAACAAAAAATCGTGCCACTCCAAATGCTGTCTCTGGTCATTGTCAATGAAAATCTGCAAATATGTAATATACTTTGCTGTCTACGGTGTTTGTAGGTCAGCTGCAGGTTCATGCGTACTGCGAAAACCCAGACATCGTTCTGTGCGGCAATAAATGTGACCTGGCGGAGCAGAGGGCGGTGAAGGAGGAGGAGGCCCGGGACCTGGCGGACAAGTACGGGTACGTGTCCGCCCAGCCGTCACCCTGGGCCCCAAACGTTTGACAAGAAGGCAGTGGCTGCGTTGTTTGTCCTAGCCTGTGCAGGGGAACCTGGGAGTAGACGGTTCTCCCGGAAAGACAAACATTGTACCGCCTTTGCAAAATATCCTGCTTCAGACAGCCTCTGCTCGTCACGCCTCCTCGGAGAATACCATTTGTTGTGCATGTGTTTGGGATGCCATGGTTGTGGACTACCACGCGCATCGAGGGCCGAGAGATGGGTGACTTTTGGGGATCATGTGTGGACGCCTCTGATGGGGTCCGAGCTGGTGTCAAAACACACTTTTGTTTGCATTCTTATGCCAATGTCTTGCTTTTTTTTGGTGAATTAATTTGTATCACTAAAGTTGCAATCTGTAGCAATGAGCCCCTCCCAGTTAGTAGGCGGGAGACTTTCAGAAAACAGGAAGTAACAGAGGTCTGTCCATTTTGATTTGCAGTACAGCTGTGTGAAGTGTACTAGCGTAGCTCGGCTGGCCAGGTGGAGTTAGTGGGAGGGGCTCAAGGATTGTTTGAATAGGATGTGATTGAATTGATAACTTACATGGCACTACAGTTTTGAAGACCAAGCTAGTTTCTCAAACTGCAGTGGCTGAAGATCACCATTTTCCCTTTCAGCCAGCTCTCTGGTGATTAAGCCTTCAAGTTCATCAGTACAGGATAAGTATTCAGCCTTTATTAGGTGCTCTAGTGAGAAGCAGAAAGAGTTCAGACCAATACTTGGTTCTATTATAGGACATTATACAGAAGGACAAGCTAGAGATGCAACACAACGTCACCCAGACGCATTTGACTCCTTACACTACAAGGTCAAGAATTTTCACTTGAAGCAAATGGAATTTAGCAGACTGTATTTTCAAACACTTTAATTATTTTCCTCAGTTCCAGCAAAACCAACATAACAATGCAAACTATCGGTCCAGGAGAATCATGTACATTTCCAGGTCTAACAAGTCTGGTTTGGAGGGTCACTGGTCCGGCCAGGTTTTGGATCAGTGGGTCACTGGTCCAGGTGCAGTTGGTTTCTGGTCCAGTGCAGGGCAACCTTTTTTTTTTAGTAATTTATGAATAAACACCTTCTCCAATAGTCCTAGTTTTGTACTGGAGAATTTACATGCCAACCTAAACACTTCCAATTAATTGTATCCAATTTGGATCCAAATACTTGCAAAGTACACAAGTCCATTGAGACGGTTGCAGAAACATTCTGAAGATCAGGATGTATTTATTCTGTAATGTGCAAGAACAATTTAAGTGCTCACCTGTCCAGCTTGAAAGTGTAACTCTTTGTGCTTCTCCCTAGAGCCTCATTAAGGCTGAATACTTATCTTCAACTGATTAACTTGAAGGCTAATCACCGGAGAGATGGCTTTAATGGAAAATGATGATCTTTAAAAAGCAATCTTTGTTGCTATCTTTGTTGCTTTGATCCACTGAGCCATTTTGAGATATTTTGCCTCAAAATCGGGCCCCCTTGTCTTTCCGTAGCCCTAAGAAGTGAGCTATAACGCAACAGGGCTCTCAAATCCCACGCCACTCTGTATTTCTCATGTATCTTTGGCGCCACTCTCACTATGGAACCAGCAGAATCAGGTGTTTTCCCCTGGTGTTCTCAGTTGAGCCTGCTACTTACCAGCCAATCAAAAAATAATTTGCTACACAATAGCAAATCAGAAAGTAGCACTATTGTATCTGGAGAAGTTTTAACGCAACAACCAATGAAAAGTTATCCTGGATATTTTACAATTGTAAATGCCACAAAGCTCCACTGAACCTTTGATTATTTAATCACCTGCTAAATAGATAGGTCATCAAACAAAGACCATAAACATCAGTAATCAACAAGTACAATAAGGTATTCATTTTGTTTGAAGTTAAACTGACTAGAGTCACATGTTGAGTTCAGTTGTACCCTTTCCTGCATATTACACCTCCATGACTCCATTGAATCAAAACGCATCTCTCTGCTTTCTAACTCCTCTCCATCCGATGGGTGCAGGATCCCCTACTTCGAGACGAGCGCGGCCAACGGGCAGAACGTGGGCCAGGCCGTGGACGTGCTGCTGGACCTGATCATGAAGCGCATGGAGCGCTGTGTGGACCGGTCCTGGATCCCGGAGGGGACTGTGCGGGCCAACGGCATTGGCGCCGCGGAGCTGGCACAGCCCGCCGAGGAGGGCAGCAAGTGTGCGTGTTAGGCTCCGGGGGGGTAGCGCCCGCGAGAAGGATGGTCGCGTGGTGGTGTGGGAGGTGGGACATGAGAATGAAAGGAAGTTGGGAGTGAAAGGATGTCGTACATATTTTTGCAAAGTGTGGTCTATTGAACACTGCCCCATCCATTATATCGCATCTTTTTTCTTGTTTAAGCTATGGCCAATTTGAGTATATGCAATTATAGTTCCGTTCCATGTTTTCGTCCAGTGCCGTCATTGTTTATCGCTATCAAATCTGTTTTGCGTGCGCCATCGGACCAATGTTTAAATGATCAGATCACCAGTAATCTCTTGACATTCAGTCACACGTCCTCCTAATTACACAGGCTGTAACTCCAAATACGCAACATAAGAAATGCTAACACGCGAGTCCCTATTTTTCATAATGAAAAACAAAATATATATTAAAATGTAGGAACAGGAAAAAGGTGGGCGAAACCCTCCTGCAATCAATGATATTGAAAAGAATAAAAGTCATCATTTAATATTTTCTCAAACCGCTTTATACTTAGTTCTGTCTCAGACATGATGTGCATTTTCCCATAAACGCTTAAAAACAACGATTCCTGGCTGAAGATAGCCGATTGAAGGAGTTGATAAGTCATTATTTCTAGGAAGTCACAATGTTGTATTGTACACCATGTTTGCCTTGCTTGTTCTACTCATTAAGTGAATCTTTTATCACTTGCCAATACAATTGTGTAAGAATATAGTATAATATAAATCCACATCTGTTTATTTAAAATATAATTTAAAATGTCATTTAAAGTTTGATGTATTTTCTATAATTTCTATACTCATCCACCATTTGAATTGTGTTGGTAAATTTCAACAAAATTTGAAAAAGGAACTGCAAGTCACTAGGGTAAAAAAAAGAGAAGGAAGCATTTTGTTGATTTGAGTAAAGGAAATGCATTTATATCTGATTAACACATCACCGCTACACTACTTACAACTTGTACAACTGTTTCCAAGGGACTGGTCCTGATACGCTGTTGATTGGACCGCTTCTGTGTGATTGTTTATTAAATTGATTATATTCTATTCAGTGCTAACATAAAGTTTATCTGCTTTAGAAATAGAAAGAAAACCCTGATATCCCTGTGGTTAAGAAAAGATGAGTTATTGAGAAGCCATGTTTTACAAAATGCAATGTTTGTTGGTTTATCTCTAGAAAGTGTTGACCTATGATGGAGCTCCATTTATAATACGGCAGCTTAATCCCACAGATAATGAGGGTCTCTGGCCCATTAATGAAACCATGTTGAACAATTTAGTGGGGCTTCAACCTCAGGTAAACACAAAGTTTGCGTTCACAATATTGTAAGACTGAAAGACTGATCATGTAATTACACTGAATATCATGTGATAAATAAATAAATACCATTCCCCCCTATACAATGTTTTATATATAGGTAATCATTTATCCTTAAATAGTACTTATGCATTAAGTATTATTGGATTATTATTTAGTAATGCACTGCCATGTAAGTGTAAAGTGAGAAAAACATTGTGTCCATGATTTATATTTATGCTAATAGTTCACAGCAGTTCTACATTTTGGAATCTTTTTTTATTTTAATGGTAGTTTGATAACACATGCCAAATACATACTATACAAGTGATATAGCTGAGAATTTCAAATGGGAAATATGTGAACTATGCAAAAATAAATACATTTTATTGATCGTTTGAACCCATTGATTGGTATTACGTGGTTTGTGCTCATAATTCAAACCTACACATTTGGTAGATTCATTTGTAAAGAAACAAGTTTGGTTGATGGAATATAACTGCCAGCATGGTTCACTGATATCTACAATATACTGGACCCATTATCATTAGATACTTTTCTTTTAAACGTCTCATGAGACGGCAGGAGATAGTCCATCCATCCGTTCTCTATATATCTCTATATTATATCTCTATATTAATTATTTTCCATCCTCCAAATCTGCACAGATCCAAATTGTTGACGCCATTCATACACATTTCACATACACTTTAAATCTGACAACAAAATTGTACAATTTGAAGTACAACAATGTTATACCTCCTATCTACCGATAGGCGGCAGCACACAAACAGTTCAATCCTTTGTGGCTGTTTATAGAAAGGAAGAAGAACGTCCACTTCCTAAACAAAGCTGCTGAACTTTGACAGTCCGACACAAAAGTCTGCGGAATAATAAGGTATCTGAATATGGACAGTTGTTTAAAAAAAAAAATATCAGCTCCCTGGACACAGTTAAACGTTTAGCTCCAGGACCAGTCTGGTTTTTAATGGACTCCAGCCTACACATTGCTGTGTTTACAACAGAGTCTCTAGCAGTGGAAGTGGATCCTCTGTGCACATCATTTAATGTGTGTGAATGTGTCGCGAATTGGTTTAAATGTTTGACTTTGTACAGTGTCTGAACATGGCTTATTTGAGCGTGAATCCCATATGCACGTTTGAAATGTGATTTAACCAGAAGGCAAACATGGGTACTTCGGACATTCCACATTCGTTAGTCTTTTCTAATAATAACACAGGCTAACTACAACCCATACGACACCAATGCTACCATCTAGCATGCATACTCCTCCAAGTAAAGCTGTATTAGTTTAATCCCAAAATCTAAACTCCGATCTTATAAACGTCCCCATCCTTCTAAACGAGCTGCTTTAATCTGCAGGATGCCATTCCATTTCTGCCCACAATGTGGGACAAAGCTGCAAGCGGATTTCCGATTCTGCCCGTCCTGTGGCGAGAAGCTTCCTGGTCCAGCGGGGCCTTGCCCTCTTCCCAGTCCAGCGGGGCCCTGCCCTGTAACTGGTCTAGTGAGGCCTACTGGCGATGACAGCGGCTCGCCAAAGAAGGCAGTGCGACAAAACACAAACATTGCTGCTTCAAACATGAGCTGTGCTTCAAGAGAAAGTAAGCAATGAATATGTCTGGTTGATGTTTGGGTTTTGGTTCATGTGAACCGTATCATTCACCTACGGTTGTTTATTTGTTCAAGGTTCTGTCAGTTTCCCCACCGCCTCAGTTTCCCCTCGTCCTCCCCTTGGGAAAGCACGGCGCTCCATCCTCGGTCGACAAGCGAAAGGTTCCTCAGAGGAGGAGGCGGGGCTCCAGATAGCTGTTCCTTTACTGCTGGGTGGCGGGAGAGCCCAAGGTAGTCATTTGGTTGTGTGTGTATAGAATAGAATATCTTTATTTGTCATTGTAAGGAAATTGTGCATTCCTTGTTCACTGCAAAAGTAGCAATAAATAAGTAAAAAGTCACTATGGACATAAAAAGAAAATGTGTGTGTTGTTAAGGTACAGCTGCCACCATCGGTAAGCTTGTGAGCTTACCGTTGGAGTGTGAGCCACTGTTTATGACACAAATTACACCAACTTTTATTTTTTGACCAGATAATGTGGTCGAACCAGCCGTTTCGCCCCTGAAAGCGCGGAGCACGACCGCTTTCAAACGGAAGGATGAGACGGAGGGCCCGGAGTCTCCGCTGGTGAAAAAGCCCCCCACACCAGGTGAGATGAACCGCTGTGCTGTCAGGGCAGGGCATCTACAAACCTCCTCACACATGGCCCTGGCTTAACGTCCTCTTGTCACACATTAATGGTCTGTCTGTCTGTCTGTCTGTCTGTCTGTCTGTCTGTCTGTCTGTCTGTCTGTCTGTCTGTCTGTCTGTCTGT
>JAOTIX010000030.1:18875161-18892129 GCA_027123715.1 Gaidropsarus macrophthalmus
CAATAGACAGATGCATTCATTGAGGAGTCTACAAGCTGTTCGAAAACACACAAATAAACATTAATAAACATTTATTCAGGAAATAAATATGAAAATATCTCCATATAAACATTGGAATAGGCTACTGCAATTTGTTGTCTATTGTATAATGCTTCAGGCAGTCTCCAACCCACAGGCGCCGGTTGAAAGTAAAGTAAAGTCTCGGTTTTACAAATTGTTAGTAGGGAAGTGTACGGAGGTCAAAAAATAAACCGACCTGTATTTTACACTATCCACACAGGACACAAGGCAGGCTAGCTGAGGATGTGAATGGACCTTCAGCTTTGAAGGTTTAGCTGCAGTGTGTATAAATGTGAAACATGGGAACACCTGTTAAGCGGCGGGTTTTCCATGACAACACGAGTATGAAAAGCACTGTGTGGATGACACATACATCCTGGAATGTGAAATGAGACGTTGGGCTGCTAAGGGAGACAGAGTAGTCAGCTGAGACCACCTTCATGTTTTGTTATGGACAGCATGCAGTGTTGAATACATATTTGTGTCTTTGACTGTTCCCATCAAGGTAACATTTTAATTCTATGATACAGGCCCAAATGTGTACAAATTAAGTCAGGATGAGTACATAGATGTTACACGAAAGCAATCATACATCCTAGTTTATACTGTACCATAAAGTTACCCTTCCTTTCAGTGGCCTACGGGTCCAGTGGCTGTGGTCATTGGATCCAGATAAGGCACCAGTTGAAGCTCTCTGAAACCCAGCCACACATGTGGCGTGTGCGGGCTGTTCCACAATCAATTCCATAGATGCTTGGATGTGATAGGCTTGTTGGCAGGTTTTCCTATGCATACACTGTGTGAAACACTGATTTTGATGTTTCAAAAGTTCTGCCTCCTCAACCCTGGATGCATTCATCCTTCAGGTTTAGAACCAATATGGCCACTAGATGGCAGACGCGCCACTGCATCCACATTGGCACACAGTACCGTATGTCCTGTCCTTAGACGTAGGCTTTCTGTCCAAACTTATCGGTCAGATGGTATGTCTACTGTACTCGGTAGTGGGGAAGACGACATGTCGTGCCATATCATAGCTGCAAAAAGACAAGGTATTACGATAAAGTGCATTAGGCAATACACAGAACTACTGAGTTATGGTTCACATCGTTAGTGCAGGATGCATTATCCAAATGTCCTATCCACCACTGCTAACTTCATAAATGCCTCGGTAACTTCAGAACGTGCTGAATACCACAGTGTCTTAAGTGAACTAGTATGTAAATAGCCCGTTATAATACTGCTTGTGCCCTCCATAGAGAGTGCCAGTCTAACGTTTACCATGCCTGCTGTATATAGCCTTGTAGAAAACGTGGATTATACTAAGTTGTGGCTGGGGTTGGTGCATAAAAGGGTCTCGGGTTGGAGAGCCTGCATGTTAAGGTTGAGTGCATCATCATAATGTATATTGATTTCCTGTAAAGCGCGTCTATGCGAGGGGCGGGCCGTGCAGAAAATTAAACGGTGCGCCTAAATATAACGGATCTGGACGCATTCATTGCTGTAATCATTTTCATAGTTGATTAAAGCAATTTAAAGGGTGACGATATATTGTTGCAACATTTAAACTTCATCGAATGTCAATGTCTTCATTCTGCCATCGAACGCAACGCCGTTGACTTGCACCTCTTCTCTTTCTAGTGTTTGTGGCTTTTGAGGAATTAGCAAACACAAAATGGAGGCACGCTTTGGGAAACCGACATGACATGCGCACTCAGACGAATGACGGAGAGGGGCGTGGCGTGGCCTGCTTTTAACTAATGTTCATACATCACATGTTTTTTTAGGATGTCCATCTGTTCCTACACATACATCCAAGGTTTTTACCAGGGGATTTATTTCTGTTCCTATTCCAATACTATTTACAATCTCCATCGTTCTCCATTATAGTCACCAGTATCACCAATACGTACGGTTTACTTACCGGGGTAGGCATGATACTTACGCCCTAAACCGTCTGTTTTCATTCTGTTACGTCGCATGGAAACAGCAGAAATTATACAATCATAAAATAATCAACAGGGCGTGTGAAGCAATTTTCAACAGTCAAAGATATGACAAAAAAATAAACATTCCTTCTTTATTGATAGTTGCAGTTGAAGTGTATGGAGTTGGATCAATCTTTATATTTAACCTCAAACACATTTGACAGACAATCTGCATACGGTTACTTGCTGCATAGTTCATTTCTCCATCATACCAATGGGAGTTTCCAGCATGCACTAATGTATTATCAATTCATTTAATGTGCTGTAGGATAACAATCTCAATCACAATCAACAGCTATGAAGCCATTCAAACTTTATTGTTCTACAGTCTCAGAAAGCTTTAATTCATAATGAACTATTTTAGCTCCACATAGGGTGCTGGCCCATTTGATGACAGGTTGTCTGGAAAAGATGACCAGCCAGCATCTTCGTCATTTATTTCCAACAGAATGGCTGTGGAAAAAAAGAATCAACATCTGTTCTGTACTTCAAAGCATCTTCCGAATGTTAAAAATGAATAATTAATTTATTACATAATCATACAGAACATGGTTCCTTTCAGTTATCGCTTTTAATGCTTGTTGACCTACGGCAGGTCCTCTACACATGACGTGATCTGCAATCTCTATGTTCTCCTCTCCCATTTTTTAACTGCTCATTGTGTCTTTACCACGGACCCTTTCTCACGCCCTGCCTCTGCGAAGGGGAGGGGTGGAACAAGGCGAGGTCTGTCGGTCTAGCCGGCTTTTCCCCTCCCACTTCAGCCCAGGCATTACATACTGCTGGTGCTCCCTGCACATAGCAACGGTGCCTCGGCAACAGAGCCCAGGCAACGCGGCTCCACGGCAACAGAGTGCCGTGCCTCCCCCGATGGAGCTGCCACTGGGCGGACCCTCGCTGAGACACTACACCCAGAGCCGACCCAGACCTCACCGGCAGAAACTCAACCACCGCCCCAGCAGACCACAGGTACCGCGGCACGGCACCCGTTCGACTCATTAAACAGGCGGGAGAAAAAGGTGTGAGTGGTGCTGAAGGAGAGCGGAGAGATGGAGACGGCGATCAGAGTGAAAGGCAGCCTCAGTGGGTGTGTGCGTGTGTGTGTGTGTGGGTGCACCCCTGTGTATGCACACAAAATGGAAGGTAATGAGATGGGAGAAATGTAATAGGGGGACGCTGGGAGAGCCATGGAAAGCCTTGGAGAGGGCTGGAGAAGGGAGGGAGGGTCATGTGCAGGATGCATGGTGTGTGCGTGCGTGCACGCTCTAATGAGATGCTCCCATTGTGTTGGCCACCAGCTGTTTCATCCATCCACACTTTACGCATTCATGTGTGTGTGTGCATGTTTGATTGATGTGTCATTGATGTGGTTGTAGGACATCCATAAATCTTTCATGCCTGCAGTCTCTAATGCTATATATTTATTCAGGCTGTGGGGAAGAGACTCTAGGAAAGCAGAAGGATGACTCCCCTTAAAAGATATTGTGTAACATTGAATTGTGCTGCTCAGGCTGTCTCTGATATGATTACGTTTGTGCCCACAAATGTGAATGATACGGTTGATATTTAGCTGAGTAGCTGATAATTGTGCAGGCCATGTTTTCATGATATCCCTTGGCTCCAAGGGCAATCTTCTACTTTTCTTGTACCAGACCTTAATGCAGGCTCTTCATCAGGGAATAGAGTTGAAAAGAGGTGAAGGGTTTTTTCTCCATAGCACCCACATGATGCTCTTGAGGTGTATTTGGTTTGTGTTGTGCTTGGTGTCACTGTAGCTGTGTGTCCGTGTGAATGTAGGAGCCAATCATTGAGATTGAAGATGAAACCCTTGACCACATGGGGCGGGTTGATGAAGGCGTGGAGGAGTTCTTTACTAAAAGGGTTCTCCCTACGGATATCCTGTGAGTATATCCACCTTCACTTGTATTGACTCAATACGCTTAGAAGACATACACGTTTTACACCATGTAATCAAATCCACATGTGATGGAGCTGCTGTGGTGTCTGCAACAGGAAAAGCGAAGATGAGAACGCGCCGGCGACGGTCCAGGAAGCGCTCCACACCAGCGCTGCGTCGTGTCCACCTCCGACCAGAACCCTGAGGAGGAAGCTGGGCGACTTCTTCACTCTGAGGAAGAGACGAGGCCTGAAGACAGAGACCAGCCAGGAGGGCCGGTCCAAGAAGGCGTCCATCGCTGACCTCATTCGTCCCCTCAGAGAGGCGGCGAGGGCCGACAAAGACAAGAGCAAAGTCAAGGAGAATGACAAAGAGAACGACAAGGAGAACGATAAAGAGAAGCAGAAGGAGAAGCCGGATGGGGACCGAGTGGTGGAGGAGACCCCTGGTCCAGGGTCCGTGTCTCTCAGGAGCGATGCCGCGCCCCCTCGCCGTGCTCTCAGAGAGGGGAAGTCCCAGTCCCTCATCCTGCTCTCTGGATCAGTGGGGCCGGGCAGCACCAGAACAACCGCTAAGGTACGCCACCCGCTCTGTGTGGCTGCGTGTTCATCAGACACCAGTGTTCAGTGGCTATCTCAGGTCATTGAAACCGTTTGTGTTTTTTTTTTACAGAAAAGCTTTGATGGTCAGCATAGCTTTGAGCAAAAACTGAGCCTCATGCTGCAACGTATTGGTGTTACTAAATCCCCGCCAGCAGAGGAACAGGTGTGGTATACAGCATGCATCACTTTCAAAGTGAAAGCACAGAGATGACACCTGGCGAACCAGCAGTTATTTCACAATATCGTTCGACTGCATATAGTGGGTTCAGTTGGTCCAATGCGTTGCAATAACAAGGGAAATTAAGATGTTTATTATTTGACGCAATTCTCACAGAATCCGGAGGGAGAGATGAAGAAGGCCGACTCTGAAGGTAAAACTCCGTTGGGCATATGCTTAATGTTTGCCAGAATAGAATAGATTAAATAACTTTGTTATTTGTTCTAAATAGGAACTATAATTGACAACAAACCGGAACCACCGCCTACCTTCTCTAAACCGCGGACAATGTCCACCTCCTCAGGTAACACCCTCACGGCACTTTTTAAAAACGGGGGCTTTTATTTAATAATAGATTAGGAATAGGTCTCCCTAACAAACTGCACATTCGCTCTATTGCAGATACGAGACATCAAATTCGCCAAAGTGCATCCGCGCACGAGTCAGCAGGAAAGCCCGCCCTGCCTCCCAAACCAATCATCAAGCCCGGCCTGCAGCAGCCCCCGCCCTCCGGCCGCAGCACGCCGGAGAACGAGCTGGCTAAAATACAGGAAGCGGACGCAGCGACACCCAGCAAAGACCCCTCCGCCTCCTCTCCCTCTCCCTGCCCAGTCCTCAGTGCCGCCTCTCCCCTCCCTGAACCCTCTGTCTCCCCCTCCATCCCTCCCCCAGATACCGGGTCAAGCCCTCCCCCGACCCCTGCCACCGTCTCTCTGTCCGCCGCGCACTCTGATGCCGTTGAGCTCGAGGCTCCGGTAGAGGCCGCATCTCCGGCACTCATGGATAGCGGCGCTGCCGTCACTACAAGCGATGTGATGGCCGCGGCCTCCTCGACACGCCCCCTATCCTCATCAGCCTTTGCCCTTCCCGCCAGCTCCGCGGAAACGTTCTCGCCCGCCCCTACGCCCAGCGCGACGGCCGCGGACCCCTCCGCACCCCTCCTCTCCCCCACCGCCATTACGATTCCCACCGCATCTTCAGAAACATCACCGCCTCTTCCTTTATCTTCTGCTTCCTCTGAGTGCATTACTCTGACCCCCCTCCGTCCGCTGACAACAACCACATCAACGACCGCATCGTCCACCCCACCCTGTGTCACCTCCTCTGTCTCAGTGTGCATTAGCGGTAGCTCTGCCTCCGTGATGCCAGCGAATGCGTCGACCCATTCTCCGTTGGCCCTTCCTAGCGGTGCCGTCACAAACTCTACGGCTTCTGCATCCATTTCTCAAGCTTCGCCCTCAGACACCGCCACTGTGGACGCGGCATCCGTGGTCTCAGCGGTAGCCTTCCAGACCGCACCGTGTTCCCCCACCACCCGTAGCATAACCCACCCTGACCCCATCCCAACCACTGATCTCTGCACCAGCTCTGAAAGTCCAGCTTCATCCGTGGTCACGCCGGCCACTCAGGATGGGGTTGATACGTCGTCTGTCCCCATGGAGCCCATCCCTAGCACAGCACCAACAGCATCGCACGGTGTCAACGCTGCCAGTCCTGCTCACGCTAATGCGCCCAGCCCAGTGTCTACTGATAGCGCTAACTCTATTTCACCATCCCCGAGCACTCAGCACAGCCTGCCCGTCCCCGCAGACACCGCTAATACCTCCTGCCCGATGTCCTCCACCTCAGGTGTCCCCGATGCAACACAACCATCCATTACGTCCGCTCATTCAGAAAACCCAGCCTCAGTTAACCTCCCCGCCACAAACAGCCAGGGTACAACACCCTTCAGCAGCATCAGCGCTTCAGAGAATACAGAAGTCCCCTCTGTTACTATGGCAACGGCAGCTTCTCCGGATTCCACTAGTCCAGCACATGACAGCCAAGCCGAGGTGAACAATGTGCAAACACCACCGGAGGAGAAGCCCAGGCATGATTCACCGATAAATGAAAAAGGTAAATGCTGAACTTTTAAGTATTTAGATACCCGCGTTTTAAAGTGGATTTAAGCTGACTACGGTGGATTCTTTTTCAGCGACCGATGATGAGGCAGACGGCAATGTTCAAAGGACGAAGCAAAATGAGAGGAATGGAAACAGCCAAGAGGACGGAAGCAACGAGCAGCCAGACTTGGAGGGAGAAAAAGCCCAGCGCATTTCAGCAGCAGATAGGGAGGCCTTCAACACCACCGATGACAGCACAGTGGGCAGAGAACCTGGGCCAGAGACGGCTCCGTCTCAGAGGGATGACCAACAGAACGGCACCGAGGGAAGACCCGAGGCTGGAGCGCAACTTGATGAAACCAGTTCCGTCCTCAAAGAATAAGTTCCTGAAAATAAACATACAATAACAATAACATCCACGCGGGACCAACTACTGTGAGAGTGGCAGGAGAGGCATTACAGTAAAGGAACGATCGGGAAGGCCAGCTCACCGCACCACACCATGAGTGGGGCCATGGGACCAAAGAACCGCCATCCCATTGGATGGCAGAAGAGGATCCAGCAGCATCTTTGTCCATTTTTGTTGTTGATGTATTTATTTATTTTTTATGGATATGTTTGAATATTGAATTGCACGTATAATGATGTACTGTATGAGAAGAACTGTGGTAAAAAAAAAATATGTTTACAATAGATGGATAAGAGACATACTCTTGCTTATTAAATGGATTGTCAACTCTATCATTTAATGTTCTTGATTTTTCTTTCAAAAAAAAATATTGATTATAAGAATAATTTATTCATACAATACTGATATGGTCTGGATTAAAGATTTTAAATTGTTCACAGTTAACAATAGTCTTATGTTTCCTATTCTCTGTTGGACAAAATAATAAGCTATATTTATAAAATACAAATACCCATTATACATAGCCTACATCTACGAATACAAGTAAACAAAATATTTTCAAAAGAGTGTGATGTGATGTTCTATGATGCATTTGGTTGCATTCAGACTTGTTCATTTAAACAAGGACCATCTATACACACTTACGTATCGTACAATCATATGCCATTATAAATCCCTATGATGTATTGCACCACCACTCCCAAACGAACGGTGTCGCTGTAACAACATCTCCCACAACTTACACCACCAGAGGCGCGGAAAGGGAGGGCCGAAAATAAAGAAACAAGCATTTTCCTTTGTAGTTCCGTAGTTGCTACAATCATTACTTTATTTTCCACATTTTAGCCGTCTGGGTGCACGCTGGTCCTTGACCCAAGGCTTTGCATTACGGTTGCTGTGTGTTGACTACATCAGCCATGTCCATCGTGCCTCCGAGCCGCTCCAGCGCCGGCTGGCCGCGCGGCGGCTCCGTTCAGTTTGGGAACAAATATATGAGCGGCCCTGCTAAGGCGCTCAGCCTGGAGAGAA
Organism: Gaidropsarus macrophthalmus; assembly: GCA_027123715.1. Lineage (NCBI taxonomy): Eukaryota > Metazoa > Chordata > Actinopteri > Gadiformes > Gaidropsaridae > Gaidropsarus > Gaidropsarus macrophthalmus. The sequence goes on from JAOTIX010000030.1 coordinate 18,883,247, forward strand.
CCATCAACCTGTGAGTTTATTTGTTACATTGATCATATATTGGCCGGTGCGTTGGTATGCATAGAGCCTACATGCGTTATTATAATGGAATAATTAAGCCCTACAAATATAAAGTTATTCAAAGTTATATTAAGCCCTTTGAGACTGTAATGGTGATTTAAGGGCTATACAAATACAATTCAATTGAATTATATTTGCATTGCTCGTTTTGGCATCTTCAACACGATCATGGTTGAAATAGGCAGACCGGATATGGTTCGCTTTGAACTTTCTTGGTGTTTAAATTCCCTCGAGAAATTGGCTACTGGTTGTTTGTTTGTTTGTGGGTGTGTTCTTGGGTGCTGAAAGAACTAGTGGTTTATCATATACCTTGGTGAATACTAGTTTGAGTCTTATAAAATGAATTTATTTCAGATACCCCCTGACCAACTACACATTTGGAACCAAGGAGCCCCTGTATGAGAAGGACAGCTCCGTGGCCGCCAGGTTCCAGCGGATGCGAGAGGAATTTGACAAGATGGGCATGAGGAGGACCGTGGAAGGGGTTCTGATTGTCCATGAACACCGACTCCCTCATGTCTTACTACTACAATTGGGGACCACTTTCTTTAAGCTGTGAGTACAATACTTGATACTTTAATTTCAGTGCAGTTTGTGGAATAGAGTCAAATATTCTGCTAATCCCCTGCAGGCCCGGTGGAGAGTTGAGCCCAGGAGAAGACGAGGTTGACGGGCTGAAACGTCTCATGACCGAGGTAACTGCACGTTGGGCCCCCTCATGTTGACCCTCTTGTTGTTTTTGTGCTGGATCTCGTTTTGTCCTATTGCTGCTCTCATTGGGTCTTTTTTGTTAGATCCTTGGGCGACAAGACGGTGTGAAGCAGGACTGGGTCATCGACGACTGCATTGGTAACTGGTGGCGTCCCAACTTTGAGCCTCCACAGGTGAAGCACCCCATCATGGCCTGTATGCATGGGGCCAGTTAGAGCTGCTAATATTCACTTCCATTGAGGGGGGCATATTTCAAAGTAAAGTCAGTCTGGAGCAACTGTTTTCCGTTAATCTCTGCTTTACACATTCTCAATCATCAACACCTCAGATATGTTTTATTGATGACGAAAGGTAGTACATTGGGGAATGTCTTTTACGGATTGCATCAATGAGTCTGTAGTCAGACAAATGTTGCTGTCATTCCAGTACCCTTACATCCCGGCCCACACAACCAAACCCAAGGAGCACAAGAAGCTGTTTGTCGTGCAGCTCCAAGAAAAAGGTGCGTTTTGTTTCACAAACTTTAAAATGTTTCTTTGTGATGTATAATTCAAAATTGTGATTTAATAAATGTAAAGAAGGGATTTAAAGAATGAATCATCTCTTATGTGTATTCTTTAGCCCTGTTTGCTGTTCCTAAGAACTATAAGCTGGTGGCAGCGCCTCTGTTTGAGTTGTATGACAATGCACCTGGGTATGGACCAATCATCTCCAGTCTCCCACAACTGCTGAGCAGGTATTGTACCCGTTTCTATTTATGTTTTTGGATGAGAGGTTGCTTTGAAGGTAGCGTTGAATGAAGGTGAATACTAGGAAGAATGTGGGCTTTAAAGCCGGTGCTTTTGCTTTCTACTCTCATGCCTGATGAAATGATAACATACATACTTGTTTTTGAAGTTTATCATTGACTTCAATATAAGGATACTTTTATTGGTGTAAAATCTGTACAACCAGACAAAGACTTCAACACTCAACACGTTTTGTGTTCCCTAATCTTACTCTTTCTAATTTAAATTGCAGGTTTAACTTCATCTACAACTAGCAGGAGTGGTCGTATCCAATGCTGTCTCTGTGAGTGCAGCTCGTTATGGATGTGAAGTTCAAAGAATGAGTTGGTGATATGGAAGTGCACTGTTCTTCACTGCAAGGACTTCCACAGGCAGCCCCTCTTCTCCTTCATGTCAGGACAATGGACACGGTGATTTAGTTGGTTTTTTTTACTGGAGGGGGGAAAATCAAAAAGTATTTTCTATCCTATATTGTTTCCTTAAACCAGTGCTTCGACTCTCAAAATAAGATTTCTCTGATAAAAAGAAAAAGCTACCACTTTGAGTGTCTTGTTTTAACCTGTAATGGTATTTGTTTTTTTATTTTAATAAAACTGTGCTTAGAAGATTCAGTGCTTAGAAGAGTGTGTTGGTGGAGTTATTTATGTTCACATTGTATGTATTTGTTATTTATGTGGATGTTTCGTAGGGATTTACAGTTCTAGTTTTTAAATTTCCAAAAAAGAAAAGCATAATTTTATGATTTAAAAGATGAAGGCCCACTTCAGATTTATATTTGAAATATTTGAAATATTTGATCTGTAAAGCCAAAACCAGTCTCTCTGGATTAAACTGCAAGGATGAAGTCATGTATTATAGCTCACACAGCCAGGATGCTCCTAAGTGTTGCCTGTGCACTTCTTTGTGAATTTTATATGCAGGATTTGTTAAATCCTTTGAGCATTCCCATTATGTTTTGATGTGTAAGATCAACTGTCCACATATGCTTTGTAGTGCTTAGGTCTATTATAAACAATGATGTTCTGGTTTTCTACTTTTTCTGCAGATGCTCATTCTTTTTTGAATACCTGGAATAGGCTTCTTTGATATGCATAGAGTATATTGTGCAGCACGATGCAATGAAGCCAATACAAAAATGCATTGAATACATAAAAAGGCCGACAATAATTACGTAAATAATATAACTAAGTTAAAACAACTTGATATTCGGCCGTCTAATACTTGTTGAATAAAACACTGCGTTATACATATATATAATGGTGTCTTTCAATAACGCCTGTGATGGATATGCGCGGCTTCTTATGGCTGTGTCTGACGTCACCATTGTGCGACAGTCGGCGGCTGGCTGGGCCTGTTGACATGACGCTGATGTAGATACTGTGCGACCGGACCGGACTTTAACAGAGTAGACTGAACCAAAGTAAACATCCAAATGTGTAGCGTGAGGCGTTAGCAATGAGTTCTAAACGACAACAAGAGCACAGCGACACCCCGGAGACGCGAAAAAGGATAAAGAAACGCGAGGAAGTAGCTCAGCTTTCTCGTGTAGTAGATGACGAGGAAGTGAAGAAAGCCGTGAAGGAAGCATGGTCTCAAGGAGTTCACTACTCTCATGGCAAGTTCAGCACAGAGCCGTACTATTATTAAAGTTGGTGTGATATACTGGTGTAACAACCGGGTTATGACGGGTGTATAAGCGATGTCTCAGGTATTTTATCCGCTCTCATTTAGTCCGAAATGGCATTGGCTAATCCAAGCATGAAAGCCCTTCATAAACCATCAATTAAAGCATGAGGATGACGTAGACTAGGCTTCAGATGTAGAAGCAACAATTTACATTACAAAGATATCATACGTCCATATTGACTTAGGACTGTTAACCTTATGTTATGTGTAATGAGTGGCAAGGATCAGTACGTGATAAATGATTTTTTTATTTGTGTCTTGTAGCCTATCCCGTGTGGCTGTCTATCATGCAGGCCATTGATGGGTAGTTTAGTTGGAATGTCCATGTATTTCACTTGAATTAGGATGGCCTTTCTCTTTTCTGGTCACCTTTTTCATTACGGCATTTATCTGTGAACACGTACAAACGGCAGTGTAATTGTTTTCACATTTCCTTTAACGATTATGATTTTTACAGAAAACTTGGAGGTGAACTGCTACCCTTTCCCGCATTGCATCATTAAGAACTTCATCCACAGTGAGGCATTTACAGAAAATTTACAGAAAGAACTCCTTGAACTAAATTTCCACGAGAAGTCCAACGACCTCTACAAATTTAAGCAGGTAATGTTAGGCCTAGTTGCCAAGCACTTGAGTTTGCAGTGGTTCAGATTGGTTGGGCATTGTTGTCTAGACTTTTGATCTTTTCCCATGCAGTCTGATGACTTACGAGAGAGAACCGAATCACATATATCAGGCTTGAGGTAAATAAAGCAAATTGTATTATACTCAACTGTTTGAGAGAATGTGTGGTTAAAAATGGATATGGATAAATGGATTAAAATGTTTTTCGGCATGGTCTGTAGTTGCTGTGTTTGCTTTTTCTCATTAATATCAGGGCCACATTATTTGGAAGCTTCCGTTCCTGGCTTGGTGACGTCTTGGGTGTTGCATTGGAGCCGACGGTGGACATCTCATGTGCCAAATACCAATACACTGGTAATAATAAATTCACTGGTAATATTACATATCATATGTCTTCTGAATACACAAGTAAGATTCAAGATTCCTATCTCCTAATGCTTGATAAGAACATGTTCTCCATTATGCAATGAAATTCTGTCTTTGTTTCCCACTGTATGCCAACCAATATATAACAAAATATAAAAAGTATATAGAACCAGGTGGGCGAATTAGTGTGACAATGTCTCATCCCAGGAGCTTCCCGGTTCCTTTCCTTCCTTGTCTCCAGATATTCTCCTCTGTCATGATGATGAACTGGAGGGCAGACGCGTGGCCTTCATCCTGTACCTGGTCCCTCCCTGGCAGAGCAGCGACGGCGGAACTCTGGACCTGTACGCAACCGACAGTGAGTTTTCACTGCACGCAGTCCAGAGTTCACACGATGACGCTCAATCCCTAAACGATGTCCCCCCTTCACCAGGTCACCTCCAACCAAAGCACATTGTCAAGTCGCTGGTTCCTTCTTGGAACACACTCGTACTGTTTGAAGTGTCTCCGGTGTCGTTCCACCAGGTAAGCCCACCAACCCTCCCACTATGCAGGGCTACCTGGCCCAGCCGTTCTGGGTTTGTGCCCCGATGTCTTCTACTTACCGGTGCCTTTATGACGTGTGCTTTAATAAAATCACCTGTAAGTTGCTTTGGACAAAGGTGTGCTAAACTGCCGGGCCAGATGAGAGCCGGCCTACTGCGCGGCCCCGCCTCACATGGTGTTCCTGCAGGTGGCAGAGGTGCTGTCCGAGGACAAGTGCCGTCTCTCGCTGAGTGGTTGGTTCCACGGTCCTTCCATCGAGCGGCCGTCGCGCCACATTGAGGATTCCCTCCCAAGGAGCCCCCACATACCCAGAGATGTGAGAAGTCACGTGGACATGAATGTTGACGTTCACATCACAGTATTGGTACATTCATTCACCATTGTGACTCATAGCTTGAAGCCTTCTGTGTTTTGTTTTGTTTTGCCGCAGGAGACGTTGTTGCTTGAGTGGGTCAACCCGATGTATCTGGATATCTCCTACCAGGAGCAAATTCAGGGGGAATTTGAGGAGCGCTCGGAAATCCAGCTGAAAGACTTTTTAAAGGTGAGCCTCCTTCTTTCCTTTCTTCATCTTTTTAAATAATTTTTCTTTCCTTTCTCACTGTTCATGCTTTTTCCGTTGTTAGGAGGAGAAGTTTGCGGAGGTCAGTGTGGCTCTGAGGCTTCATGAGATCCAGTGGACGAGGAGAGGTCCACCTAATAATAGGTTGGCCGTCTTTCCGTCATCCTATTCCTTTTCCCCTTCTCTTCTCATCCCATCTTAAGATTCAGCACAACACCAGGAAGTAGCGCCAGCCTTTTAACTCCTTGGACCTGGTCCGCAGGTCCTATGAGGTGGCTTCCTTGGAGACCATGCCTTCGTGTGTGAGCGACTGTTGGGAGCTGCTTTGTTCGGAAGCGTTCTTCCTGCTCCTCTCCAACTTCACTGGCCTCAGACTGCACTTTCTTTGCCCAAATGACGACGATGATGACGACGACGATGAAGACGAAGATCATGACGATGAGGATGGTGAGAATAAAGAGGAAGAGGAACATAGCCAAGAGAGCGCGAGAGACGGAGAAGCCACAGGGTCTGCGATGGAGACGCCATCAACGAAAAAGACAACCAAGGCAAAAGGTAGAGGGAGCTCAGGGGAAATGCGTCGGTACCGCTAAGCCTACACATCCTTTAAACGGTAAGTCGACGGCGGCTCTGTTAACCTGTGTGCCCTCTGCAGAGCCCAGCATACCTGAATACGCAGGGGAGCTGCGCCGATGGACCCACGGCGGTTACACACTATTACACGACGGAGAGGCGGTGAGGGCAGAGTACGCCCTGGACCTCATTCTACCCTTTGGCTGCTCGGGTCAGTTGCATGCCCCGGTTTGTTTCAGAGCCCCCACGAGACATCAGCGCAATGACACTCAAACACAGCGAGGCATTCTTCTGGAGTTTGATTATTTCTGCCGTGTCTTTCTGTCCTTTCCGTTCAGACTGGCCGTCAGAGTTTGGGGGGTTCACGTCGTATGTGGCTAACGAAGAGGATGAGGAGCTGCTTACGGTCCACCCGGAGGACAACTGCCTCGCCCTGGTGTACCGAGACAAGGAAACCCTCAAATTTGTCAAACATATTAACCACAAAAGCTCCTGTCAAGAAAACGGCAATAATCTTCGTAGAACATTTTACGACTTCTCTTTTGTGTACTATGAATAAATCTTTGTGACTTTTTCTGTTTTGGTATTTATGGTTCAACTGCTGATTCAATTTAGGCTGTAAATGATACAGTTAAAATCACTTTGTTTATGAAGGGTGCTAGATGAATTACAGCATGAGATAAAGGGTTTATTATTATTATTATTATTATTATTATTATTATTATTGCCAATGCAGTCAAGTTTGTTGTTTTTATGTAAAATATGCAATGTGCCACTGCTCAAAAAGGCCAAAAAGGTTATTGTACTAATTATAATTTGTGTATCTATGGTCAATTTAAGTGTACTAAATATGAATTAGTAGAATGGATCAAATGCATGTATTGAAATGTAGAGCAGCTTGGACGACCTCTTCAAGAAACCACTCTGTCACCCCCTCGTGGCGCAAGACAAACAACTCGTGATTTTGTCCCACTGTGGCCAAAGGCAGTTCCAATTTAGTTTTGATTAGTTCTTGAAAAAAAACATTTTTTTTCAATATAAGGAAAAATAAATGAGGTGAGAATAAATAATTCATTCTTAAAGCAATCATGGGATTTCGAATCCTTAATCACTCCAACACAAAACAATAATAGTTACGACTGGCTTATTAATAAATCACTGCTTGCTTCAACAAGCAGGCTTTAAACTGTATCTGCAAGGCTGGGCCAAATAGGTGGGTCCACGGTCCAAGAGTATGGGTGAGCCGCCATCAACCATTTCCTCTCTGTTAGGAATCCGCCCCCTCGTCTCAAAGTGAACTTCGTCCAATAGGAACACTCGCTGATCTCCGTCAACCAATCAACCAGCTCTGACTAGCGTTGTGGGCGTGATCCGAAATAGGAAACATCTACGAGCGTTACAACAAAGTTTGAAGGTAAGTAATAAATATAACATTCTGCACTAAATTGTTCTGTTTCACACGATGACAAATACGACTTGGTTGTGTTGCGTGTTGTATATATATTCGTTTAGGGGTACTTTATTTAGTTGTATTTATACAGTTAACTGTCTGTCTTCCAATCCCCGGAGATATTATTGTTGAACTGATACTCATTCAACACACAAGTCCTTTAATCTTGGTCGCTTTTCAAATACTTCTTTTTGCTAATTGTACTATTTAAATCTATTTTCGCACTTGAGACATCGCAAAAGTTGGAGGCATCGTCAAGTCGATTTGCATCTGAAAGCAACATCGCAACTCTTCATGATCATATAATCCCTGTACATCTGCGGGGAACTAATCTCACCATTATATTTATATTAATAGAATATCAGTCCATAGACATACAGGCATATGATTACATATGGGATAAGGCAGTGCATTAAATTGAACAGCAAAGCATAATCCCGTGTGATGGTGAAAAGCCACTAATGTGCAGAGTAGACTTAGAGCACAACAACCCCAAGATCACATACACATAGGGGTTTGTACAAAACAACAAGGGGATACTGATTGTTTACTTATTTTTACTTTAAATTAGCCTTTCTTACATTGTTTTTGCTGTATGTGCCCTCCAAAGGAAATGAGCCCATTGTATTAAACTATATTTCCTATAAACATAATGGAGAATCAGTCGGTTGTATTGATTTTTCTTGCACATCACTCTATCACTCATCACTGTACTCTATAAATCTTATACCACATGTGAGCAGATGGCCATCTTGGTAACACTGCTGTCTAACCTGTTAACATACATTCCATACAGTCCATACAGTGTATACAGACACTGTACCCTCCAATGGGGCACCTGATCCTGTGTTGTATTTCAAATTGATTTTAAAGGGAAGATTAGGCCATACATGTTGTTCTTAACACGTTTACTGCACTACTAGACCTCCTCTCTCAGCAGTGGCTATTGTAACTTGGCAAAATGTAGAAACAACATTTTGTACATTTATAAAACCGACTCCTGTTTTCATGTGATTATGAAATAAAACAAGCATTATTGCTGTATTATTGTTCCCTTCTATAAATATGTTGAAGGCCCCTAAGCTCCCAGGCCACACCAAGGCCCCACTTTGAAAACCACCACCATAAATTATCATAACTTCAATGTAATGAACCTCAATAGGATTGTTCAGAATGGGATTCTGAATACACAAGCACATTGTGATGTATATTGATGTTGCATAATATCTGCTGCGACTACTGCGATGAATATTTAGTTCTATTGCAACCCTATTAGAGGGTGTTAAACATCTGGAAATGTTGTTAAAATATGCAGTTAAGTGATTTGGAAAAATGTACCTGACATTTGAGTAGTTTATTATCTTTTTTAGGATCCTATGACACTATAAAAGTGGCATGGACCTGGTTGTAAAGATTGTGTTTAGGGATTCCTATGAGTCCTAATGATGTGTGTGTGTGTGTGTGTGTGTGTGTGTGTGTGTGTGTGTGTGTGTGTGTGTGTGTGTGTGTGTGTGTGT
>JAOTIX010000030.1:18913039-18923190 GCA_027123715.1 Gaidropsarus macrophthalmus
GCAGTGTTTGGGGGTTAGGTGCCTTGCTCAAGGGCACTTCAGCCGTGGATATTGAGAGGAGGAAAGCTCTGTTCAGTAATAATTAATAATTAACAATAATTAACAAGACATCAGTCTGGTCTGAGGACCAGTTGATGATGGGAAATGTCAAAAGAAAAGGATAAAGGAAAGCTAGTCAACAGTCAAGAATATAAACAATCACAAAGTAAAAACTGTGTGTATTGCATCACTCAGACGCACTCATAAGTATGATTATCAGACACTATGATTTCTGAATACATAGAGTAAAACTATGATGTTATGTATTTAAATATTGGTCTGTTATTCCCCACATGTTTTTTGTATTCATGTGTACTAATAAGTATGGCCCTTAATAAAATTGAGGTACTTGGCCAGCAGTCTGAACACAAGTATTCATTCTATAGTGATGTCAGTATCCCGACACATCTCGGTCCCCATAGTCTCGGTTACCGGTGGCATAGTGCCTAAAATCTATATCATTTCACCTGAACATGTCAAATGTTTTAATGCCTACTTACTACACCGTTACACACAGAAATGATTGGCATCAAGCATTACCCTTGAATGGTGCAATCCTCTATTCGTACTAATTCATTTTTATTTATTCAACGTGAAATTAAAATGTACCTTTTTGTACAAGCTCTTGCAGTCAGAAACGTACTGATATCATACATTTTCCAATATCCTATCCTATCCCTATATCAAAAATAAATAAATTACGCTTCCTATGGGTTTGCATGTGTACCAAAAAAAACACAATTCAACCAACAGTCTTACAGGTCTTGCAGGTGGTCCACTGTCCCATAGTGTATTTATGCAATGTCCTAATCTCAATCTTTCTTAAGAGGCAAGGAATAATTGGAAAAAAGCACTGGATAACTTCCCAAATAGCTCATTTCTTTTTTGTGCAGAAATATTCTACAAGATATCCCACCTTATCAAGAATATATCTGAGAAGGCATTGAGTCAGGCTAAATCCCTTTCAAAAATCATATTTACTTCAAATTGATTAGGTTGGAAAATAACAATCAGGTCAGACATGACATGGACGTGTCATGCCACCTCGAGAGAAAGAAATGTAACATTCTTTGCATAAAATACTCGGACATGGGTTGAAAAAATGCCTATGTATGCTGGCAGAGCATATGACGCACACTATAAACAGCTGGTAAACAATGCAACCTGCGTGGTATACATGTTAGAACTTTCAAACTTCTGTCTATTATATCTACGCCTGCAGAATTGCATTGCCTATACTGTGTCATGATGACTACATAAACTAATGACTATAGCGCTTGGGACATTTAGCAGGCCAGCAATGCACTTCAAACCTTGACTAAATTGGGCGACAATTCTAGATCATTAGCATGGGTAGTTTGACTTATTTCGTCTTGAATAGATGAACATGTCAAGCTATGAAAACGTATCTATTGCTCTAATGTGTATAAATTGTCGGAGCTCGTAAATTCGTAGAAAACAGGGGATGGTTCTCAGGACTTGATGTTGGCTTCCCAAGAGAGTCTTTTTGGCTGTCATCCACATGACGTCCACGTGGTTAGATTTTCTTCCTCACGGTAAAGGCGACACCGGGACCGCAGGAGAGCACGCGGTCCCGGTCCCGGTCCCGCACCTCCTCCTGCAGCTTGGCCTCGCTGACGCGCAGCTGACGGATGGTGGCTTTCATCTCCTTCATCTTCACCTCCATGAGCGCAATGATGTCCCTCTGCTCGTTCAGTTTGCGCAGCAACTCGGTCGAGGTGGTCCCAGTGGTCAGCGAGTACGAGTGGTCCAGGGGATTGCTGATCACGCTGATGTATTCGAGGGGGTCGTCCGGGGACTGCTCCTCACCAGTTGGGTCAGTGGTGGTGCTCGACACATCTGCAGGGATGGCGATCCTATACGGCTGCACAGCCACGCTGGTGGAGCCCACGTACTCGCCATTGTGGTCGATTTGCACGACGGTGAGGTTATCAATGCTAGTTGCGACTGTTGTTGCATTGTTTTCAGCATCGGTAACAGCAGTAGAAAACACATCAGAGATTACAATTCCGGAGTGACCTGCAGTACGCGGCCGCGCCACCGGAATGGCTGCGGATACTTTTTTGCCTCTGCCCCTGCCTCTCCGGTTCTTCCGCTCGTTCACGCCTCGCAGTGGGAATAGAGTGGGAACTCGAATGTTGTAAGTTTTTCGCCCTCCAGAGAAATGAACGCTGCACACCCTGTGTCCCGTGGTGGGCTGGAAGGTACTGAAGCAGCCGCTGACCCCGGCCCGGGAGATGTTCTTCAGCCACAGCTCCCTCTGCGTGATGTCCTTAGGAAAGGTGTAGAACCGCAGTTCCCTGTCCCGATGCGAGTTATTATAACAGCCAGGGACACAGCAAGTGAACCCAGGCATCCTTGTTGTTATATAGAGTTAAACAATATGTTATTTTAAACGAGTTTGGGTTATTTTATTTTTGTTTCGCTCTTCTGTGCGTTGTTATCAAGCCCAGCGCCTCTAGGCGGAACTACACGTCCCACAATGCTTACAGCTTCCGGTATATTTTCCCACTCGAACCACCCTACAGCAAATACCAAAACACGAATACGGATATATTTAAATATAATTGAAGATGCACACAATTCACTGTATTTATATTATTTGTTTATATTTCATATTGGTCAAAAATGCGATTTTATATTCGTTCAGCGCCTTTAAGAACAACTACATCTCCCACAGTGCATTTGTTCAAGAGGTCGAACACAAGAAGCACTGCCCCTGCTGGCGAGATTGTAGTCCTTAACGGAAAGACCCGACACTTCAAAAGATACGAGCCACGTACAAATCCCTAATGTGGTTGCCTCAATATGGAAGCCCATTCCCGCCAGTAACAAAAACAAAACAACCCCATTGTAAGTCATAATTATGAGATAAAAAGTCGAAATTATCAGAAGTATGGATCGATGTTCATTATTTTCGACCACGGACATAGGGTACATGTATATATGAAGGATTACGATGAAGAAAGCTTTTGGCTGTGGGCCATCCGATGTTATAAATCCTTCCAAGGATGCCCATGGGTGTATATACAACACATTAATTCAATTATATCGCACCTCTTCAGGCTACGGAAAGCCAAGGGGGCCCGATTTGGAGGCGCGTTATCTCAACATGTCTAACATTAGCATAGCTAGCACAATGGACCCGTTTATAAACCAACCAACCAAGCTAGTTTCTCCAGCTACAGTGGCAGGGCTTTTTAAAGACCCCCCATTTTCCCTTTAAGCCACCCCTCTGGTGATTAGCCTGAGTAGAAGTTAATCACTTCAGGATAAGTATTCAGCCTTTGGTAGGCAACTCTAGTAAGAAGCAGAAAAGTTCCACACCCATTGTTATGGTGACTTCACGTGCTGTGGGAAATATATTTTTGATTTGTGAACTGGAAATTACCTGTGCGTTATGTTCAAGTGATTTTGTTGCTGCCTAATTCATCTGCTACAGCAAGAAGAGGATTCATCAAGTAATATTTCTGTTTTAGCTACATAAGCTAGGTATACCCACATTTGAAGCACATAATATCCCCTACCAGCTCAAAAACAATGTTGTAATAAAGTAGCCTAGGCCTACTTGAAAAGGTCAAAGGTTATCTCATATCGGCAACTCGTGTATCAAAATATTCTACAAGCATCCCAGTGGAAATTTTCCATAGCACGTGAAGGCGCCATTAGTTCTAGTGTAGGACATTATACACAAGGACAAGCTAGAGATGCAACACGTCACCCAGACGCTTTTGACTCCTTACACTACAAGGTCAAGAAATTGCACTGGAAGCAATTGGAATTTTGGCAGACTATTTTTACTTCATAAAGACTTTAATTATTTCTCAGTTCTGGCAAAACCAACTTAACAATGCAAACTATCAGTCCAAGAGCATCATGCACATTTCCACGTCCGATAAGTTTCTGGTCTGGAGGGTCACTGGTCCAAGGTTTTGGTTTGGTGGGTCACTGGTCCAGGTGCGGTAGGTTTCTGGTCCAGTGCAGGGCAACTGTTGTGGATTAATTCATAAATAAAAACCTTCTCCAAGCATCATCGTTTTATGCTGGAGAATTTACATGGTTCACGGTTACAGAAAAGTTCTGAAGATCAGAATTAATTCTCTAATGTGCAGTAATGTCCAGTTAGCATTGGCCCTTACAGCAGTCACGTCCCAGTACAGGTGTGGTCATTCGTCGGACAGGTGAGGTACACCTGAGGTCTACCAACCCCCAGACCCCCAGGTTGAAGACTTTAACTGGATGACCGTACAACCTGAGAGCATGATGCTACTAGGGATGGCCTAGCTCCTCCTAGAGAGGGCACTGGTAAACCCAACACTACTTCAAGTTGCCAGCTTCGCTGTGCTGTTTGGGTTCGCTGAGTACTGAGCAGATCCAACTACTGAACATACTGTCATCAGGGGGGCCCAATGGGGGCCCCCCCATATATCAGGTCAGTCACAACACATCAAAATCAGTTAGACATCATTCACAAATTAACACGAAAACATCAATACAACTGTTTTTTTAATCATTTAATGGAAATTAATTTTGTTTTCCTGGCAGGGCCCAATGTTCCTTGTGTAAAAGCAATACAAGTTAGGTTCACAAAGCAAATTAAACAATGCAGACATGAAACAAAATATTACAGCTCCACAGAAATTCACAGGCTGGAACATATACAGTGCAGGTTTTTAATCCACACCAATACATACAAAATAAATACATCAGTTAGGTTCATTTGCAGCAAATTGGCTGGTACAAGCAGTACACTGCTTATGTATGTGGCGTTTCAGTGCAATACAATGATGTTTAGTAGTTGTAAAAATCTCAAGATATAAGTTATGTGTTGCTAAGACACTGTGTAAACATCTTTTTTAATAGCACTATTAGGATAACGTGAGGTAAGCATGTGACATCAAATGGTCATCGCCTCATCTGAAGAAAAGTGAATCTATTTGCATTGCACTATACTGCAACCCTACCAGTTCTATGTGTCTGTAAAACCCACATTGCAATACATCTTAAATAAATTGAAATACAGCCCTTGTCGGTTCATGTCACAAAGGCCATTCACTTTCTATTTCTGGATCATCACAAAGGGTTGTAATGATGCATGCAAGTCTCTGTCACACACATTAAATCCAGTGGTTCTACTCAACCAAAAGGTTTACAAAATCCAGTCTGCACTTTGTGTGGGGGAAATGGGACGATTCCAGAAGGATCAGGAAATCACATCTGTGAATCTAAATAATGAAAATAGATATTAATTCAATATATATATATATATATTTGTTTTACATATGTAAACATGGTTACATATAGCCTCGAAACACCACAACACATTTTCTGCTGTCTGACGGTTCATTTGGATTTGAATGTCAACACCACGTCTGGGTTTTTTTGTTGTTACATTTTAGATGGACTGTTTCACATACATAGACACAAAAAAAGAGATAAGAAAATCAGTACGATGAGAAACTTTGTTGGAAACACTTTCAAATCTGTAAACCTATCTCTACCGGTCTCCGTACATACATTAGTCAATTAAGTTATGCAAATAGTTTTGCAGTGTCGAGCATATTCAAAAAATAAAAAAATAACACTCCCCTGGATTTCTAATAGTTGATCAAAGTAAATAATAAACTTAATAAGTTAAAAGAAAGAAAAATAAAGGTTGGACAGGCTAAAGCGTATAACATTGCATATTCCTGACAATATTCAATTCAGAGTTAGAAAAAGAAAAGACTTTTTAAAAACAATTCAGGAAAAGATCATTCAACTTCAAACTAGTTTCCTCCTGTCACAGAACATGATGGTTTTGTAATCCAACGTTTAAGCTTAATATTTGTCATGAAATCCGCAATGTTAGTTCTTGTGCCTCTGCAGTCCTTCACAAAGGTTATGGTTGGGATCTGGTTCCTGAGTCATGACCTCAACACACTCCCACTCCCCGCTGCGACTCGACCGCTTCACCGCCTCCACCACCGTCTGCACGTACAGGCCGTCCTCGAACGACGGCGCCGTGGCGACCGGCCCACGGGCCCAGGACCGCCGCTCGTCGTGCGCTTGGAAGGAATGCCTCAGCGCCGTCACCATGGAGCTGAGGCCTCGCAGGTGAGGCAGAGGCAGCGCTCCGCCCGTCGGCGCGCCCCGCCCACCGTCCCCCAGCAGAAGCTCCTCGCCGTCGCTCCCGTTGCGTTGGCCGTACAGTTGCGTCCCCCGGGCCACTAGTCTCCCCGAGGATCCGACCACCATCACCTCCTGAGTGAACGCCCCGGGCATGTTGAAGTTCAGCGTCACCGTGCAGCACACGCCGCCTGGGCCGGCGCCAGAGCCGCGGCTGGACCCGGGCTCCCCCATCAACATTTGGAAAAAGCAAAAGTCATCGCTGGTGACACGGCGGATTCCGCAGATGGACCCGCTCTGCTGCAAAAATGTCCGGAGCAAGCCGTGCACGCGATGGGCTCTGGACCCGATCAGATGACTCAGGAGGTCGATGATGGTGGACCCTACGGTGTGAAGCCCGCCGCCGCCCATCAGCTCCTCACAGGTCCAACCGTAAGAACGGTCCAGCAGGCTCGGGCCGTAGACACGTACATCACACACCTGCACCTCCCCCACGTAGCCCTCCATCAGCAGTCGACGCATTGCGACAAATGCCGGCAGGAAGCGCAGGGTATTACCCACAATGCTGAGCAGCTGGGGATAGTACCGGGCTGCCGTCACCATCTTGAAAGAGTCCACCGCTGTGGCAGCTTTCTCACAGACAACATTCTTACCGATGCCTGTGGAAAGGAGCAGCAATCCGTTACACTTCTGACTCAATAGTGAAATCCTGCAAATACATTACATCCACACCCACAACACAGACATTGTTCTCAAGTTGC
The DNA here is from genome assembly GCA_027123715.1 of Gaidropsarus macrophthalmus. NCBI lineage: Eukaryota > Metazoa > Chordata > Actinopteri > Gadiformes > Gaidropsaridae > Gaidropsarus > Gaidropsarus macrophthalmus. The sequence goes on from JAOTIX010000030.1 coordinate 18,919,969, forward strand.
AAATTGCACATATCCTGTTTATTCCTTATTCTGCATGCAAGTGTTATTCCTGCCCTAATTTGCCACAATATTGTCCCAGTGATTTTGTTGGGACATGACAAACTCAGGAAGCTGAAACAGGAAACTGAGGTAAACTGTCAGGAATTCCTGAGATAAGCTAAGCATTACCGCACCCACTTAAATTCCTATCTCAGCGCGCTGCGCATGTGAGCTCATACGTTAAATGGAGGTTTAGGAACAAGTACACTACAGTGAAGGTAACCAAATACTCTGTAGACTACTTTCTAATTTGAAATAAACCAGGGAATTACTGCATTTAGGTATATAGTAAAGCTTATGATCATAAAGGCTCATTATCATAGGTGTGCCAAAGCATTATGGATATATTTTTGTTTTCCCAATTGGAATTGTTGAGTCAGCCAAGCCATGTGCATAGCTGGGTAATGGCACCCCTACACACATTTTTAAACGAGACAAAACTTGGCATGTTTCTGACTCGGTCTAGGCGTGTTCATAATTTGATTTACCCAGGGCATTGACGGCGATCTGCCGCGTCATGGGCGGTGGAATGTAGATGCACACCAGGTGCACGTCAGGGTGCAACAGCACGTCGTCCGACCGGCTGGTGTGGAAGGGAATGCCCAGCTCCTTGGCCAGGCCACCCGCCTCCTCCTCGCTCTGTCCCCACAGAGCGTGCACCTCAAACCCCTCCGCCTGCAGCATGGGAACCAGCACCCGGGCCGTGCTCCCTGTGCCGAACACACCGACTCCTGGCAACATGGCCCGTACCTTACAGCCAACCTCCGGACTGAACCATGGCCATGACCGTCAGACCCACACACGCACAGAGCCCCAGTTGGTCGCCACGAGACCCGCAAAGAGATTATCTGCGAAGACAAAACAGGGAGTTGAGACACCCTAAACTGAAGTCTCATGTGTCCTCGGTCTCCCTGTGGCTTATTATTCTTGGCGGGCTGTTGAAGACATGCCTTTCCACAACAAGAACCTTTAAATAATACACCCTTGAACATTGGATTGATTGTAACTGTATTTCAAAGTATATCTTGTCCAATTGCTATCTAAAATATTTATATGTATATGTAATATGTTAGTTATGAGAATAATGGTCCTTATTCAAAGCATGTCTGTATGTTGCCCACATGTATACGAAGTCGCTAAGCAACAATGCAAATGTGATGTAAATACAATTAGTCAGGTCTGTGTTCAGGCGAGAGACATTACGATTAATAGTGGGAAATTGTGGCGAAAACTGTCAGACAATGGTCGCGCAGTGTTGGTTTAGGTGAGACAGGTGAATTGCCATATATATGATGCCAGACAACCTGTCATCTTTGTTAATATATATATTAACAAAGATGGCAGGTTGGCTGCAATGTATAATTGTGATCACCTGCTCACGTTAAAACATGAGGGATGAATTCACATATCTCCTATATATAATTCAATACCAATAGTTTTAAATAGCTTGAGGCGAATATTCTAAAACACCAATCCAGCTACCCAGCGGTCATAAGCTAACGTAGCCAGCTAAACTGAGCAGTGTGAGAGCATGAGAACATTAGAAAGTGATCTCTGGTGGGTCGATGAGCCAAACGCTGGCGAGGTGAACGTTTGAAGCCTAAACCTCGTTAATATACTGAGACATTTTACGAAGATATGAAACGTTTGTTTCTGCTCGCGAGGCGTTAGAAGACAGTTTCGCCAGACATCCTACCAGAGCTGCTACCACCGAGGGCGGAACTAGCAACAAAACACAGCTGGTAGCTAATTACTGCCATATCCAGTAAACTGAACCGGACGAAACAGGCAAACAAAACCCCACGAAGGCATCTAAATTCAACGTTAAAATAAAATATGTTAATATTGTATAAAGACCTGTTCCCAAGACGACAGCAGTGGCGATCGTGATACTCGGCTCATCCGGATCCGGGCGCTGCCCAGTTGCTAGCAGGTTGCTAGGCAGTAACGTCTATGGGCAGTAGCATATACGTATGCGATGAGAAAAACAACGCAACTTGTTACTAGCGGGTTGCTAGGCAGTAGCCTATGGTGCGTTGCGATGATTAAAACGCCGTAACGTGCGTGCCGAAGTACATCAAAACTATAAAAGCTATTAAAACCATTCAGTTATGATCATGTTATATAAAGAATATAAAGAATCATGTTTTGTTTTTTGTAAACCTAATGACAATTAGATAACCATGTTAGATGATGATATCGTGTCACACTTCAATCAAATTTATAGAAAAATCCTAAATATATTAGTAGTCGTCATGTCAAATTGTTCAGCCTTACACTATCTGCATAAAATAACAAATCTAACAGCATATCAAATAGTGACTTGGTTCAAATGCACACCAGTGTCACTATTCATCCAGCACAGTAGAGGGCGCTGTGGCGTGGAGCCTAATTACAAACGATAGACGAAAAAGACATTCTTGGCTAAAGTTCAATCTAAATTTAACTTTAAATACATATTTAAACTCAACATTTAATACCTGATTTGCGCAATTTAAATACTGACTCACAGTACATCATTCATTCATCAATCATTCATGTATAGTAATATAATGCATTTTATAATACATATGTTACTACTGTTGCTGTCGTGTCGATAATGTGTGTCGTAAAACTGACCTCGTATTCGTGCCGTAAACCGACTGTTGACGTTTCATGCGAAGATGTCTGACAGTGGTGGTCTCATCTCGGCCAAGAGATGCGATTCTTCCAACGCATCCTCTGTTAGTATGGAAACAATATCGAGTCTGACCGAACTGGAGGACCTGGAGCGCATATATCAACAACTTTGTACCGAAGAGGTGAGTGCTTTGAGCAGAATCCTCATCAACAACCTGTTTCGTTTACTTGTAGACAAGGTTTTGCTCGGATAGTTTGTAGTAGTTCGATCTAACGAGCTTAACGACTTCCAATCCACGGTGTGCAATACAAAACATAAATGCCAGTGTGGAAGTAGATGTAATCTTGTTTTTTTTACACGTTCATGAACGTCAACACAACACACATGATGTTGACAATGCGGATGTGGGGACAAGTGCAGCTCTGAGTCTCCACCACAGTCACACACAGTGAACCCTTTTAAAATGTATTTAATGAATTGCCTTCGTCTTCGCCAGCCTTTGCATGTATACAAAGAGAAGGCTAATTTTAAAATTTAAATCTTATTTAAAGTATTTATATATA
>JAOTIX010000030.1:18929382-18940267 GCA_027123715.1 Gaidropsarus macrophthalmus
ACACACACACACACACACACACACACACACACACACACACACACACACACACACACACACACACACACACAGAGCATCCTCTTGGGTCTCTCTGATTCATCGGTTTATTTCATTTTAATCCAGCAGGCTGCTGGGTTTTTTGTGTCTCTGGTATTTTTCAGTTTTTTGACCGATTCAAAAACGGACGGCAGCACACAACAACTTTCATTTGGAATAATAATCTCACAGATATCGCAGAATCTGAGTTTTATGAGGTTATATACATAGAGGTTCTGCCAAATTCTGCTGGACCCACTGAGGCAACACGGCTATGTTGCTGCAACTTGCTCTGAGCCTGGGTAAGGACAGGGTTTCAAGGAAAACCCCTTTGTTTCTGTGTCTGTGCGCGGAAGTGAGTCTATATGGTGCAATATGTTACATTTGGCATGACTGTGATGACCATGTCACTTTGACACAAAACAAGACTGAATCATTTTCAATGGAGGAATGAACAGATGGTCCATTGAGCTTGTTCTAAAATTGTTTGGGTTTTTTCAAAGCCCCAACAATTTTTTTGTATTTAGGGATATTGAATGAAATTTCGAATTGTAGCTTGGTCCCCGTATAGTTACGGGCATTGTTAGTACAGTTAGGTTTTGTTTTAAGAAAAATAAATTCGGACACCGAATTCAAAATAAATGCTGGAGAGGCATCCCATAATTTGACTTATAAAAATGTGAAAACAGCCTTAGTATTTTCTTCCTCAGCAAGAAGGAAGACGTTGGCCATGGCTCGTGCCAGGCGGCAGTTGTCAATGAATGAATGTTAATGAAGATGTCCAAATAGTATGAGGGCCACATGGTGTTTTGTGGACTAACTGAAAGGCCTGTTATGATGACATTGTTTGCTCGAAAGACATTTGCAAGAGGGCACCACCAAATAACCCAATAAATATAATCTCTCTCAGAATACTTAGAATGTAGTCACAGTACATTGGTTTTACTGTACAGTGTATAACAGCTCCCTGATATGAATACATGTGATCCATATCTCAATGAACTGAAATGAATGCATATCAATGTTTTTGACTGCTGAGCACCAACTGGTGTAACCTCCTCCTTCGGTTCTCTAGGCCTGGTGCCCCTGTGTTGGACCGCATCACTTCCTGTTTCCTGTGGCTCAATCTACAAGAGTTTCGCCGAATGTTTGGTAACCCTGGGCGACAGCTTAGGGGACACGCAGGCAGACTCCAGCACACAGGACATTGATGCAATCTGCAGGTTTGGATTTGCTTGCTTACCGGGACGGAAATGGTTTAAACTACTATATTATTGATAAAGGGTAGATAAGCAAACTAGGGTCACAAAGCTCTTCTTCACATTTCAAATTGTTATCTTCCTATATATTATAGAATGGATATGTCATTTGTTATCATAATATATATTTCTACAGCACACATTGAATTCCCTCAGAGGTGGTGCTTACTAAACACTTTCCACATTGTAAAAGTCTTTCTTTTATATGTATACCCTATTCTCTTTATTTATGGAAATGTTTATGCTCATACACTATGTATTCATGCCAGCACATATAGTACATCAGTTCCTCTCCCCACATAGCATATTTCTGTGTGCGCCCATGTGGATAGCGACAATGCCTTGCTTGCTCTCCGGTGTAGACCCATTAGCGTTGTGTATCTGTCCTTACAGGTCATGGAACGCCTTCCATGTTTGTGCCAACTCCGCCCTGGCTGGTTGCCCCGGAGACGCAGCCGCTGTCTGGCAGTCCCTCCGACAGGAATCCAGGAAGACGGAGTTTTCCGGAAACCTTTACGAGTTGTGTGCCAGCCGCACCACTCCGGCACCCAGCCCTGTGCCTCCGTCCCAAGGACCTCCCACTTCTGATCAGACCAATCAGGAGACACTGAAAGGCCACTGCTCCAACCCGAGGCCCGGCTACAGCGTTCTCCTGGTACCCCTGAGCAGCCTGCTGATGGCGGCTCTGAAGGCCTAGCATGGCGGTTGAACACGTGACTGTTGGATGGCTGCTCCTGGCCTTCCGGCCCGAAACAGGCGGACAGTGATGAACACTTTTATGATGAGTCAGAGAGTCGTCTGGGCGATTCGTGTTATGAGACACTTTGAGAACACTAAGAAGTCCAAGCTGACGAAGATTCCCAAACTAAAATCTAGATCAATGCGTCAATTGGTATATAAATGGATTATTTATTTGATAAGTACTAAGTTTGTGACATGGTTGTGATAATAAAGGAGCTTATGACGTTGATTGGATTGACAAGTATTCATCTCGGTTTGAGATCCAATCTCCTTTTAACCGTCGACTTTGGCTTTGTGTGGAGTCGTGATACAAAACAGAATGCCACCTGTGTGGTTGATGGGGATGTGATGTGGATAATACTGATAATATATAGGTCCTGTCCTCCCCGTGTATACCCCAGGTCAGATGTCCTGTGAACTGAACTCCTCACATGGAAGTAGACAAAAACATAACGTCATCACAGTGCAGCGTCACGTGTTGCTAAGATTATTACAGTTGTTTCTCAAACCAGGGATTATGGCATTACGTTATTTGGTCCACTGTTCAGGTTTCTCATTGTGGCCTCTCGTGAGAGGAGCCGAGGATGGAGCGAAGAGTAGTCCTTTATCTCACTCATGGTTGGACCGTCACAATAACATCATGTTCAGTATTTGAGTTTTTGTTTTGATGTGTTTTTTGTACATTTGCATCAGCTGACATTATGCCCTTTTTGAAATATTTAAGTGTTACCCAACAATGTTCTTAATTAATGTATTGTCAAACAAACATTGGTTGCGCTTTATTATGACACCTTTGAATATCAAAAAAATAAAACCATCATACAAAATATATATATATTTTTTTACTTGTTGCCTACCAGAAATTGTAAATAGGGCTTAAAGTTCTGAGACTTGGCCATGTATAACATATTGTTTGTTCTGTAATATCTCCCATCGCAGATTTTACACAGAACATTAGACCTACGAGTTTCTAAATTGTGTAAACTATTGAGCTTAAATGCAGAAAGGGGGCATCTCTAGTCCACTGAGAGCCAGAGGAGGAGGCCGTTTGTACACACTTTAGTGTCAAATGTTTCACAGCGCAGCGAAATGTGTGATCACTGAACGTCTAATTACAGTGGGCTACTACCAAAACCTCCGAGTGTGGGGCTGCATGGCTGTATATATTTGCTTGCATTTTGACCACAGACGCCTGGCATTTTTTGCGGTCCCGAAAAAGGGTCTAAAAACACTTAGTCAAAGATGAAACCGTGGCATTCTTTGGTGTAACTTTCGTTGAATCCTTGCTAGACCCCAGCTTTCTGTCACGTCTGAGGTACTCGGAAGTTTTTCTGACGGTCATAAAATAATATTTTTTTCCCCCTACATAGCTATGGAAGAACTTGCCCGTGAGAGCATCAGCCTGCTGGCCAGGTCCGCGTCCCATGCCGACCCCCCGCGGCTCGGGTCCTTCGGAGCAGTCTTCATCATGTTGAAGTCTGCCCTGGGCGCGGGACTGCTCAACTTCCCCTGGGCTTTCCAGAAGGCTGGCGGAGTGAAAACAGCCATCAGCGTGGAAATGGTAGGCTCATCCATGTTTGACTATAAGCTTGTCATTTTCTGTTGCAGTAATTGTGAGCCTGTTTGCCTGGTGGGGCAAAGAACCAGCATCCACATTTAAACTATGTTATTCTAAACTAAAACTAAAGTTGAATACAAATGAATATTTGAAATATTAATGTGTGTGTGCGTGTGTGTGTGTGTGTGTGTGAGTGTGTGTGTGTGTGTGGGTGTGTGTGTGTGTGTGTGTGTGTTGCCGCTTCGTGTGTAAGCCTACCTTCTCTCCTTGGTGTGAAAGTGAAAGATCAGTTCTCATCATGGTACTAATGGAAGTGTAGCTCCTAATTATCCATCAGGTTGTGTGCGTGTGTGTTTGCATGCATGCGTGAGTGTGTGTGTGTGTGTGAGTGAGTGTGTGTGTGTGTGTGAGTGTGAGTTCATTTAAACTCTAACTAGAAACTAGATACAATCTGCTGTTAGTTTCTGCGTTGGCTGTGCGTTTTTTTAAAGTAGAACCTCAGTAAAGTATTTCCCCAAAGTGCCTCATGTACGGCTATGTCTCTTACACCCCTGGGCGGACAGGTGTCCCTTGTGTTCCTGATCAGCGGCCTGGTGGTGCTGGGCTACGCGTCGTCCGTCAGCAGGAAGAACACATACCAGGACGTAGTGCGTGAGGTCTGCGGCGCCGCCACGGGGAAGCTCTGCGAGGTCTGCTTCTGCTTCAACCTCTTCATGATCTCCGTGGCCTTCCTGGTGGTGGTCCAGGACCAGCTGGAGAAACGTGAGGGAGAGAGAGAGTGTGTGTGTGTGTGTGTTTATTTATTGTTTATTTAATAGGGTCGATACCGATGACATCATCAGTCACATACAAATGTGAAAGATGCAAGGTACTTCAAGGACTTCTAGCATCTGCTAATTTGCAGTCATTGTCCCTGGTCAGGCTTTTACACAAACAAATTCACAGAAATGAAACAAAATAAAATAAAGTACAACCCCCCCCCCCCCCCAATTACAGACAAGTTGTGATGTCTGTGAGTTGTGTGTCTGTGAGTTGTGTGTCTGTGTGTGCGTGTGATTGTGATTGTGTGTGTTTGTCATCTATTATATACATTTTTGGACTTCCTGTTTGATTCTGGCACTCCCGCAGTGTGTGTGTCTCTGTACGGGACGGTGACGGGCTCCGCTGAGGCCCACATGCCGTACCACTGGTACACCGACCAGCGCTTCGCCCTCTTCATCGTGTGCCTCCTCTTCATCCTCCCGCTGTCCATCCCAAAGGAGATCGGGATCCAGAAGTACACCAGGTACGACCGTCAGCGGTTCCCACGTTCTTTGTTCACGTGCCTTCGATTCTGCTCCGTTCTGCTGCCCCCTGGCCGGGCGCGCTGACCCCCTAACGTTGTCACTGTGTGTGCAGTGTGCTGGGCACGCTGGCCGCAACCTACCTATGTGTGGCGGTGATCATCAAGTACTACCTGATGGAGAGCCACACCGCCGTGCTCACTCCGGAGCACAACCACGGGTACGGGCCCCTCCTGTAGGGAGTACTGGGTGTGTGGTGGTGTGTGTGTGTGTAGGTGTGTGTGTATCCGTTTGTGTGTGTATCAGTGTATGGGTGTACATTGAACACGGTCAAAAAACACTGTAGGGAATAGTGAGCGTGTGGGTGTGTGTGTGTGTGTGTGTGTGTGTGTGTGTGTGTGTGTGTGTGTGGTTGTGTGTTTGTGTATCAATGTATGGGTGTACAGTGAAGGTATTCTGATGGGTCTCCCTGTGTGATGTTGTGTGTGGCGTTGCAGTGTGAGCTCCTGGGGCTCCATGTTCAGCGTGGTGCCCACCATCTGCTTCGGCTTCCAGGTGGGAGACGTGACCTGCTGAACACTGTTTTAATCACCCAAAGCTCTGCGGCTTGTTCACCCGTATCTGTGTCTGCCAAAGAATATCATTAAATAAATCATCTGTTAATCACCATGAATAAGCATAATCACAATATCAAGCAGAATAATTGCATGACTTTTCGTCAAATGATTCTGTCCGAATCGTGATGATTGGTTGATATTGTGAATGTTTATATCCCGGCTGTCAGTGTCACGAGGCATGCATCGCCATCTACAGCAGCATGGAGAACAAGAAGCTCTCGCACTGGGTGTTCATCTCCGTCGTCTCCATGTTCTTCTGCCTTCTCATCTACACCCTGACCGGTGAGCGCTCCGCCTGGTTAGCCCCCCTCAGGTGATGCTAGGTAGCTAGTCCGCCCTTAATACCCCAGCCCCCACACCCCGTCTCTATGGGTCACCAGGCGTGTACGGCTTCATGACCTTCGGGCGGGCCGTGGCCTCGGACATCCTGATGTCCTACCCCGGGGACGACGTGGTCATGATCATCGGCAGACTGCTGTTTGGGATCTCCATCGTCACCATCTATCCCATCATCCTGCTGCTGGGCAGGTAGGCCCCACATGTTGGGAGAAGATGGGGATGTGGGTGTGTTGTTAGATAGATACGGTGGAATAGATTCAAGAGACATAACGCCACGCATTTCCTCAAATAGCGTCCATACTGAATAAGTTAAAAATACAATAAATAATACTAAAAGAAATGCATGTTATTTTTGTGCATTGTAAAACCTTATAGCAGCAGAAAGACTTTCTATATCTCTCAGTTTTGCACATTGGTGCAGTCAGTCTGTCACTGAAGGTGCTCTTGATCACCTTCAGGGTGTGGAGTGGGTGTGTAGGGCTGGTCATTATTGAACCCAGTTTGCTCAGAGTTCTGGCCTCTGCCACCTGCTGGGCCGTTTGTTAGTGAGCGAAACCACTGAATCACCTCTAAACTTACTGTATGTGTGTGTGTGTGTGTGTGTGTGTGTGTGTGTGTGTGTGGGACCCAAGGTCGGTGATCCTTGACCTGATGGTGCGTGTGCGGAGGCACCAGGAGGGCGTGGTCACGCACTCCTTTGAGAGCCGCTGCAGGGTGGTGCTGACGGGGGTGTGGATCTCCATCACCATGCTCATCGCCATGTTTGTCCCGGACATGAGCGACGTCATCAGTGTCATTGGAGGAATCAGCGCCTTCTTCATCTTCATCTTCCCAGGTATTGAAAACGAAAGATTAAAACAAATATCACTGTGGGTATTTGTGTGTGTGTGTGTGTGTGTGTGTGTGTGTGTGTGTGTGTGTGTGTGTGTGTGTGTGTGTGTGTAAACTATATGTAAACTATTTTCTAAGTATTTTTGCATTGTCCTCATGCCAAACCATTAGTTTTAGCGTTTTAGGCTTTTTAAGACATACTTTGTCTATGAAGAGACAACAATGATCAGCTCAGGCCCTGGACTGTGGTGAAACATGTCACCAAAATGTATGTTCTGTTCTTCAGGTCTGTGTTTGGTTTTCATGATGCAGACAGAACCTGTGTCGCAAAAGTTCAGGTGAGATTGTTCTTCTTTGATGCATCAAATGGGGATTGATGATGAGTTTTGACTGGCCCCTATCATACTCTCTTAAACACGTTTATTTGCAGGCTGCTTTTAACAGGATGGGGAGTCATCACTATTGTCGTCGGGGCTTTTATCTTTGGACAAAGTACAACTATAGCCATCATGGAACTCTTCAATAAGTTCTGAATTTCATCGGCCATCTTGAATCCTTTCTCAAAAAGTCCACCGTCAACCCTAACTGACACTTTCTAAATGTGTCGTGGATTGTGTATGTAATAATTTACCGAATGTAATCACAAGCAGTAATATATACATCCACATTTTCTTGGACATATTTTGTTTTGTCATGTTTATTTCTGTAATGAATGATTATTAAAATAATGACCGAGTTGCATTTTCGTGTTTAAAATACAGGGGGCAGTGTAATACAAAAAAGGTGTCATGAACCACGCGAGTGAAATGTCCTGTATTTTTTTCATAAACGATGCTCGCTGAATATACATTAATATGGGCACACAATGGCAATTAATACAATCATTTTCTTAATCTGTATTGCGCTGACATGATAAATCTCATTCCTCATCCTTACCCATCTGTCCTCCCACTTGTTTAGCTCATGGGGAGCTATTATGAATAACAGGACAGTAAATCCAAAGATTTGAAAGTGGGAGTCATGCTGGAAATCACTCACTATTTTATATATATATCAATTATTGATGTCAAGCAGTACAGTATATCATTATGTCATGGGTGTGTGTGTGTGTGTGTGTGTGTGTGCGGGTGTCGCCCGTGCGTGCGTGTGTCGCCTGTGCATATGTGTTTGTGTGTGTTTGTGTGTGTGTGTGTGTGTGTGTGAGCGTGTGTTTGTGTGTGCAAAACACACACTACGGTCCCATTAGTACATTGCAATGCCCTTGACCGAAGCATGAGCTGGAAGGAGGAGAGGGCGCGCCATGTGCCTTAAGTGGTGCTGCAGACGGAGGAGTCAATCAGGACAAAGCAACCTGTGGAAAGACATCTGAAACATGTCATAGGAACAGCCCATGTTCTCTCAAGCTGTTGGAGGCAGTTGGAATATTCTCAATATGTTGTACTGTCATGGCACCTGTCACGTTGCTATCCCCCAGGTCACGCCTGAGGGAGCCACGAGTGTTCCTCTGTCCAGTGTCAGGGTTCTCAAAAAGTAGGCCTACTTGTGATTAAGTGTGTAATTCATACAGTAGTATAGTAGATATATACAGATGTGTATATGTTAAACTAATATGCATTACACATTTGATTCCGAACAGGTAAAGCAAGTGTAAGAATGTTTATTTACACTTGTGGTTTCCATTGTGTGTAAATATTTAGTTGTAACTGTCCACTTGTTTCATAATTTTATTTTATTGTTTATTGTTTTTTTTCTTTTTTTCTATCTTTTTTCAAAATAAAAACATGTTCAATTCAATTCATCAAGATGTATATATATGTATATATATATATATATATATACACACACATTTCTTCAAAATGTATAATTTAAATGAGGCTGCGTCTGTGTCTGTGTTACCAAACGTAAAACAGAGGACACCATCTATCAGGCCTGCCCTCCTCCTCCTCCTCCTCCTATAAACGGGTCACATGATTCAACCGGTTCCATTTATTGCTGGAAGCTAATTGCTGGAAGCTAATTGCTTTCTTGATCCGTGGCCTTCACCCTAATTGACAGGGCATCCCTCTCAGGTGAGTCCCGGCCCGAGCCCATCCTCCCTTCAGGGGTTGTATGTTTGTGCACCCTTTTGCCAATAAACTGTCACTGGGTGTCTTATACTTTTTTAAGTCCCACTGCATTGTACGGCACTGAAACGGCATCAACACACCTCACATATCTCAAAGTGACCTGGATTTAATTTCATATTTCACTGTTATTACTTTTCTTCCTCCTGTGATTGATTGTGTTTAGCCTGCTCTTGTGAGGTTCATTGATATATAGCCCCATGCGTTGAATGCAAATGACACACAGAGAAGCGCAGCATTGGTAATTGCAACATGACAACATGAAATACTGCAGGTGTTAGCATGCAGCTGGATGCACAGGGAGAGCACGGCTAGCGGATAGTTTTTGGTCCACAACAGGAAGTACTGTTCAGGACCGTAAAGGTATTTGGAAAGTCATGCATCGCATGTCTTATATCTTCTGTTTGTTTTCATTGGCAAGACAACAATCTCACAGCTTGAGTTTTGGATTGGCAATGATCCTGCCTACCACAGCCCAATTATGTGCAGTAAGGATAACATTTAAACTTCAATGGAAAACAACCCCACCATGCTAAAATTTCATGGCACAAAACGCCCCAGAAAAACCAGCAGCAATATTTTAAAGATGATGTCTTCGGCAACAATATGAACAGCTTTATATCCACCGTACGGCAAGGAATGAAGTTGTTGTCGTGTTGGGCCATTGGTGACACAAGGTGTGTGATGACCGATAAAACAGCCTCAGCATGGTGGAAATGGGCCATAAATTAAAGATTTAGTGTCTCTGCAAAACCGATTATGAATGAATAAAAGTATGAATGAAGGGATTTATACGGAGAGGGGGTAAAAGATGAAGGCAGGGAAGACATGCTTTCATTTGCATAGCAATGTATTATTTACATGTCATCACCATGAAGAGTCACATCCATGTTGTGTTGGGTGACCAGGCTTGCAAAGACACACAGAGACATGCCCTTGCAGTGCTGGAAACATCAGGAGATGTAGGAGACAGAGGGGGGAGATCCCTCACCTTCAGAGGAGCTAGGGATGCCCAGGGGAGGAGGGTCAGCCTTGGTACAGCCCCGTACCGAGGCCACAGTGAAGATCAAACGAATGTCTCTCAGTGAAGGTGGAGCAGAATAAAAATGGACGTCCATCATGATAATAGCGCCCTGATAATGACCACCCACCCAGCAGAGGAAAACAAGGTCACATGTTTGCATTCATAGGAGCATACCCATCTGCAGACTGTACACTCATCCCGTCATTGCATGTTCTTCATCACAGGGGTTATTAGATGTGCTACTCTTCATTCGTCCTCTGAGACCCCACCCCCCCAACACACACACACACACACACACGCATGCACACATACACACACGCATGCACGCATACACACACACACACACACACACATACACACACACACACACACACACACACACACACACACACACACAGAGGCAAGGTTTTGCCTAGAGAGTAAGGCTGTAGAAGATAAATTCTAACAATGTGTATGCCTGTTTGCATTCCGTATGGAGTGTAGCCCGTGGACATTTCAATCATTGAGTCACGCTTATTAATGAGCGACACGACCAGCTTGACCTACTCATGTCCATTGAGTCGAGGGACTGAAAGGTTCCTATTTATAAACAGGGCATTTTCAGTTCCATTTCAGTCCTTCAGATGTTCTCGCTCAGCTCCTGCTGTTTAGACAGGACAATGTGGTGAGGTGTGTAAGTTAGTCCATTGATGATATCCTTAGTTTATCATTCACTGTATGCAAGATAGGAATTTCAGTATAATCAAGCAGACTTAGATCTCAGACACTCACTGCAGAACTTTGGGATTGGGAAATACTGATTGGGAATGTGCAAGAGAAACATAGAGAAGATTTCACAATGGTAGAGAAACGGGTTTTTCTTCTCCTTTAAATTCAACAGCAAACTCTGCAACCTCCTGACCGCAGGGGGCGCTGCATAATTATGGACTCTATCCCGCTACCAGAAGCATAGCTCGAGTGTCATTGGTAGTCCCACTTGTTTATTACTTTTAATTGTAACGTGGGGGGGGGGGGGGGGGGGGGGGGGGGGGGGGGGGGGGGGGGGGGGGGGGGGGGGGGGGGGGGGGGGGGGGG
>JAOTIX010000030.1:18943416-18959654 GCA_027123715.1 Gaidropsarus macrophthalmus
ACCACACACACCCTAACATTCTCGAGTCTCCCAAATCTCTCACCCCCACCCCCCCCCCCCCCCCCCCGGCGGGGCCCGCGCCGGCCCCCCCCCACAAACGGTATCACTTATCGACAATACTAATCCTGATGATATCTGTAAAATGGGAAACTGAAATATTCACAAAATAAGGGATGCGTTCACCCCAAGAATGCCAAGAATGCCCATATAGGCAGCCCTGCTTGGGGTAGATGGGGAAATGGTTCTCTCTATGAAGTTGCACAAACCAATCTGCAATCTGATAGTTATTAGACCTTTGCACTATTTTGCCGCCCAAACAACACCCCTGTTTTTCACCAATGGCTGTGAATGGGCAGGGATTACGTTTGTCCCAGTTGTTGTTGTGCGTTGTTACAACAGATTTCGAGGTCTAAATCATACCACAGTGTTGTTATGTCTGAGAGGTGTTTAATTTCAAGGTTGTGGATTTAAAAGGGCAAACCTCCAAACATTGTTGTAATAATAAATAATCTGTCAATGACATTTCCACTTCACTGCAGGTCATTTCATGACTGTTTTTACCTAATTGTGTATGAAAGTGACCACGTATAGTGAACTAAAGTCAAAGCCAGTAGTAGAAGTCTCTGCATTAATTAGTTACTTGCTTCATCTCATGGAATGTTTTATATTAAATACCAATGGTTTGGTTGTTGTTCGGATTTCAACTCTGAACTCCTCAAGTTGAACATGACCTAACGTGTGCACAAGAAATGTCTGGTCTTTTGAATGGGTTCACATGCTTGCAGTGTTAAGTGTTCCAGGACCCATGAAATCACAAGCCTTCCTGTCCTTGCAGCTCATGGTGGGGTGGGGTGCAGATGGGACCACCAGATCCCATCCTGGGAGTCAGTGAGGCCTTCAAGAAGGACACCAGCCCCAAGAAGATGAACCTTGGAGTGGGCGCGTACCGGGACGACCAGGGCAAGCCGTTCGTGCTGAGCTGTGTCCGCAAGGTGACTGACAGACAGACAGACAGATGCTTGTCTTACAACGTTTAAAAATGCATGAAAAATCTAAATAAGTCTGATCAAGGTTTTTAAAGCTTTTCTTTCTCCAAATGCAACAGTATTCTTTGCGTAAAGTCTTTGTCACGCAAGCAGTAACACTATATTCCACACACTGTTACGTGTGTTGTTCTGAGTAAGCTAGCTTACAGCAAACAGCACATCACACCACCATGCTGATGACCCATGAAACAGCATGACAGCTGAAACTACAGGCTGCCAAATGTTCCAAATGTTGCTATGAGATCCATTCACATCTGAACCGTTCGGGTCTGACCCCTTCTCTGGAACTGCTTCTTTAGGACTCACTTGTGTGTTGTGTGGATCACAACAAAGGCTGGTGCCATGTCAAATGTGTGAATCGTAGAACTAATCGAGCTGTTGTTGTTCAACCTGCAAAATTTCAAATAGGTTATGCTTAAATGAAGTGAGGCAAACCGATTCTTCCACTGTATGTCTGAACATACTTTGTGTGCGCTTTAAGCTGTTCAGCTTCGTTCTTTAGTAACCTTGTGCATATTTGCACTAAACAGTCTATAAACCTCTTAGTTTAGAGGATAATGACCACAACCTTTGCCCCAATGGTGGAGGCTGAAAGTATTGATTTAAGTTCTATACTTCACTATGCTTGGCCGCTCACCTGCTCTAACCTGGCTACGTTTGTGCTTGAACTCGTCCCCCCGCAGGCCGAGAGTCTGATCGCCTCCAAGCAGCTGGATAAGGAGTATCTGGCCATCGGCGGTCTGGCCGAGTTCAACAAGTCCTGCGCCAAACTGGCCCTGGGGGCTGACAGCGAGGTGCTGAAGAGCGGCAGGGTAAGATGCTTTACGGTCACACCCGTGACCACGACTACTGCGAGGTGGTTTGAGTTTGGTGGCTTTTACAACCACCGCCACGGTTAGTGACGAAAGACCACATCCTCCCTTCTGCTTACTAGAACATCACCATTCAGACCATCTCTGGAACCGGTTCCCTGCGCATCGGAGCCAACTTCCTGGTAAGAGAGCGCTGAGTCCAGCCCCATGCCCTCCCCCTCCTCGCTCCCTTCCCCCACACATTAAAGCACTCAGTATTGACCTCCCTCATCAGCATCACCTCTGACCCCTTCCCCTGCCGCAGTCTCGTTTCCACGGCGGCCCGCGTGACGTCTACCTGCCCAAGCCCTCCTGGGGAAACCACACCCCCATCTTCAAGGACGCCGGCATGACGCTGAAGGCCTACCGATACTACGACCCCAGCAACTGCGGCTTCGACTTCAACGGCGCGCTGGACGACATCTCCGTAAGGGAACTTGATTTCGACACACGTGTGGACATCATGTGGTCGCGTGTTTTGCGTGAATGACGTGTGTGTGTGTGTGTGTGTGTGTGTGTGTACAACAGAAAATCCCGGAGCAGAGTGTGATCATGTTGCACGCATGTGCCCACAATCCCACGGGCGTGGACCCCAGGCCGGAGCAGTGGAAGGAGATTTCTGACCTTGTGAAGGTTAGCAGAACTCGACTCACTCTGTGAACCGTACATCGTTTTAATCCTTTTTGCGTTTTTGTAGAATTCAGTTTTCCGGAAATGTTTGCTACAGCATTTCCTTTTGTAGTTGATGTCAAGGTCGATGGAGCTCTTTAAATCAATCTGTGAAACGATCACTTTAGCGTTTTTTCCTTTGCTCCCACCTAAACTCATCCCTCCACTTTATCCTCCTCCAATCAGAAAAGGAATCTCCTGGTGTTCTTCGACATGGCCTATCAGGGCTTTGCCAGCGGTGACATCGACAAAGATGCTTGGGCCGTGCGTTATTTCATCGAGCAGGGCCACAATATCGTTCTGTCTCAGTCCTTCGCCAAGAACATGGGTCTCTATGGTGAGTGACTATTCTGTTCATTCAGTGGATGTCGTTTATAACCTGGCATTTTATGGGCAATATCGGTTTAATGATCATCAAGCATAACCTGCATTTAGCGAATCATTACACTATGCAAAGAAAAACTGAACAAAACAATATAATAACCAACTAACCAATCTACCAACACCCACACATGACCTTGATACTGGGTCATGGTGAAATTAGCAGGCTTATGATTTATACTTTGCTCTTTACTTCCCTCTAGTGGTGATAATGGTAAACATGTGTAGACATTTTCTCTTCCCATTATTCGTAATTTTTTAACTCCATGAAAATGAATTCAAAATCAGCGACATCTCAGATATATACAACTGATACATATTTAAATAGGTATTAACGCAAATATGTCTTAAAATCATTTTCATGCCTTTTTAACTCAAATGATTCAGTGCAGACCATCTCTAGTTTGCTAGGTGCTACTCTAGTACAATTGTTGTCAAACTGTACGTCAGTGTGTGTGTAATGCTGGTCACCAGGCGAGCGCGTTGGAGGCTTCACGGTGGTGTGCAACGACGCTGAGGAGGCCAAGCGGGTCGAGTCCCAGCTGAAGATCCTGGTCAGGCCCATCTACTCCAACCCGCCCATGAACGGCGCCCGCATCGCGGCCACCATCCTCAACACACCAGAGCTGTACTCCGTGTGGTACGTACTGAGCCTCTCACCCATATCAACTTAAATAAACAAATACAAGTAAATTAACACGCTTGGTTTGGGAGTCCGATAAGCCGCTCTGAACGCCGTCCAGAGTTTGGGACTTGGTTGTGTGCGCTGCTCCCGTTGTTGTGCAGATGTTCCAACACTGATTCTATGCTCTGCTTGTTCTCCGCCTGGCGTTGGATGAAAGTATCTGGTCAGCAAAGTAACTCAATTTAAATTCAGGTGACCGGCTCACCTGAATTATAGGGATGATCAGATGGACACGAGACAAATTAACAACTGTCTTGATATTCATATTCACTGGCAAGCTTGAACACTTACCACTGAAAATATATAGATATCCTGCTTCAAAATGTATTTAACCAATTTCACCAGACGAAGGGACTGTCGCCCAGATGTCTTGTCACCTAGATTTAAGTTACAACCGGCAAGACTCATCGCCCAAACAGCCATGTGGACAGCTTGGTCATGTGACCTTACCTTGTGCCTTGTCAGGCTGGAGGAGGTCCATGGCATGGCCAACCGCATCATCAAGATGAGGGAGCAGCTGGCGGCCGGCCTGAAGAAGGAGGGCTCCACCCGCAACTGGCAGCACGTCATCGACCAGATCGGCATGTTCTGCTTCACAGGCCTCAAACCAGACCAGGTACACTGCTCAGTCTAAATAAAATGAATAAAAATGAATGAATGAATTAAAAAAAAAACCTGGGAGTTAAGTATATCTCAATGAAAAGTTTAAAAAGATGAATTCATTCATGTTAATTTAAACATTTAGCCCTGTCTAATTCCATGTGTTCTGTACATTTGGAGTTAAGTGCTCATGAAAATGTACAAAGTCATGGTCAGAAAGCATAATAACTCATAAAATAATATGTATGATTTTCTTATTGGATTGACCGTTTAAATGTCCAGGCTGTTGAAACCTTGGTTTCATATTCAGCCGTTCTTCCTGGTAAACATCCGCTGATTGTCTCCAGATAATGGAGAGCAACGACTCGAGGATGTAATCAAGTTTCGCAACATCACACGCCACTTGGATCACTCAAGCTGAGAAAGCACATCCACTCATCCATCAAATCATGCTTTGATGGATGAGTGTTTCACCCCCCATGTGTTGTGGTTCACCAGTTATCTACTGCCCACTCTGGACTCTGACGATGCAGAACACTTTGGGCTTGAGGGCAAAGTGGGTTCCTCTGAGTAGCCTCCTCAAGAACATCCACCCAAGCTAACCCCCTGTAACACATTATGGCGTAGCTCTGTGGGTGTCAGTCCCAAGAGGAGTCCTGAGGCTTTTTAATGACATAATTGTATTTCAGCCTCGTGTTTTGGGCCTTAACCCTGATGATTGCTGAATTTTTTAACCTAATGGCGCTAATACGATTTATTTTTCTGCCTGGTTTTTTTAGGTAGAGCGTCTGACGAAGGAGTTCTCCGTGTACATGACCAAGGACGGCAGGATCTCCATGGCGGGCGTGACGTCCGGTAACGTGGGCTACCTGGCGCACGGAATCCACGCAGTCACCAAGTAGAGCGGACGCGTCCCAGGAGAGCGGCGGAGATCTAGAGATATATATATATATGAATGAGACGACGTTAAAGACAAACTAAGTGTGTCCTACTCTCGCCCTGGTCCCTTCATTCCATGTTTAGAAAAAGAGCAACAAAACATACATTTGTTGGATAAAATTTGATCTCGGTAGTCAGTTTGCAGCCCTCTTGCAGCGCGAAGACTCTGGTTGTCGTTAACGGTTTAATAATTTGCGAGTGCCCTCTCTCTTCGGAGCTCTCTGAACGGGAAACCTTGTAAGATTGTGACGGAGCAACATGCTAATCTGTTTCTGCTGACTGAGTTGATGTCTCGTGGTGTGTCTGCTTATTTATGATGTGCTGGTGGCCCTGGATCCATCTTTCACAAAAGGATTCGTATACAGAGTGGAAAATGGTTTTATTTTAAATTTGGCATCACTTTATTGGAGATAAGGCATGGTTTTGGTTCTAGACTAGAATGCATACCATAGGTTCAATCTACGGTCAAACTTATCTGTCTATTTCTCTAAACTAATCAGTCATTCACTAAGTGTGATTGTGTTTTGGTCTGTCCTCATTTTTTTCTCTATTGAAATGAGTAATGGTATTGACGATCTTTGAATGTTCTTTTTAGCATTACAATGTAGTTGCTTTCAAGACAACAGATTTTCAGTCTATCATCCAGAATACCTACATTAAACCAGTTATACACTCTGATCTACTGTTAGTGATTGCATTGTCTGCTTTTTCTACTTGACAATGCACCAAGGACACATTTACATTTTTCATACATGTATTTTAATAAATAAACCCACTGACGTATTTCAAATATCCTCATCCTAATTCGGTTCTGATTATTTACCTTCAGAACCCAATAAAGACTAATATGACACCAACCAAAAAAGTAGACACACACGCACACGGTTCCTCCATGTGTCAGGAAGCACACAGTTATTGGTTCATAAACTGGGCACTCGGCCGCTGTGATGAAATATCAGTTGGCAAAAATGGGGCATTGGTCATGCATCTTACTCTGAACAAATAAATTCATTATTAAAAACGAAATATGGGCTATAGTAGTGTTTTTTCTTATTTCTCCTACATTTCCATTGAAGAATTTGAATTTGGAACAATTGAACAACAGTCGCCCACTTCATTTTTTGTCACGTAGACCTGAGCAGGACGGGCTCGTATTGCGCAACACCGAACCACTGGCCGTGAGTCACGTGACGCGCGGTCACATGACCCACACGTATTAATGTTGACTCCACAGCCGTCAGGTTCGTAGTCGCCAGGGGGGGAAGAACACTGAACATCTGTGCTTGTTTTAAGATTAAGGAAAAGAAAGAACATAAAAGGTAACCGATATTCACTCCTAAACAAATGCATCGTTTATGATACTAATCCGGTTGTTAACCAGTTAGCTAGCATTGACATTGAGCCACAGCCCAGTGATCGTTGACAACACAGTATGTGGTTTGATCGCTACTACCTGTGGTTATTACCACACGGCTGTAGCACCTTCTGTTCTCTGATGGGTTATATATATATAGATGTGTGGTTAATTAATGTTATGGAAGTTTGACCGCTACAAATCGCCCTCTAAGCCTGATGTATTTACATTATGTTCACCTGTGTCTATATTAAGTCAGAGATGGTCACAGACGTGTGCTTTCACAACACATTTTGAAGTAGCTTTCTGTGGTCAGAGGGAATGCAAAACGTACGCTTTTGATTTGGTTTTGTTTTCTCAAAAAATTCCGTTTTTCCTCTTTTGTAGGGGCCCCCCTATTGCACGGAAAACACGGTGTACTTCAGCAGTCCATCTCAAGAAGTCTACCCTCCAACCCTGAGAGGAATCACTAGTTCAACTGCAGTGACGACAGGTCCTGTTGGGGGTACTGGCCGTACCTGCTGATCATTGACCCTGATTGGTGGGCCCTATCACCACACCATACCCCAGACCGGGAACTCAGGCCACAGTTGAACCTTTACTGGGTCCCTTGAGGGAACTGCCCAAAGAGGACCAGTCCTGACCGCCTCACACTGATGGCGTTGAGCGCGGATGCTGAGGCCTGCGGCGGGGGGTCCCGTGATGAGTCCGGGGAGAGGGCCTGGCTGCTGCAGAGCCCCTGCGTGGAGTCTGTGCGCCAGCTGGAGTCTGAGAGGAGCAAGACCTCCGGGGTGTCCTGCATGGGGGCCGTCTTCATCGTGGTCAACGCGGCGCTGGGAGCGGGGCTGCTCAACTTCCCCGCAGCCTTCAACATGGCGGGGGGAGTCATGTCAGGGATGTTGCTTCAATTGGTGAGAGAATGGTTAGGTTTCATTCGGTTGAATAATACAGCCACTGTATGAAGTCTGCTAGTTTTGCGTTGGCAGTTATTCAAATAATGGTATCGATATGTAATGGGATTCATTCTGATGAACTGAATAATGAGGTTTAGTAGTATGTAACAGATTCTCACAGGTTTGGTAAAGTATGTCTTCTCATTATACAATTTTTTTTTGCCCAAATTATTCGGTGATTAAATCATGTATGATTCTGGCCTAATCGGGTACTAACATGACCTGGAGACATCACCTATTGTGTTAATGCTCAGGCACAATGTTTACACACTTAGGAGTTGTAAAGTGGAACCATGATAAAATGCTTCCTGTTTCCTCCTCCATTTGTAGTTTATGCTGATCTTCATCATCAGTGGACTGGTGATCCTAGGATACTGCTCACAGGTAAGTTTCTGTTAAGTCATGACCTTATTGGTCTAGTCATTCCTCCCTTCTTCCCGTTGATCAATCAATTCAATTCAATTCAATTTTATTTATATAGCGCCACAACGTGTTTGTTTTGTATGTCACATTTCCAGCTGAGAAAAAACTACACATGCAATGTAATCCTTTTCTTCAAACCCATTCATATCTGGTTGATATGATACGAGTACCTCCCAATTCAATTCATTGATAGATGGTCCGTTGTCTCAGAGGTCATCCGCCCATCAAGGCTTGAACGCAGGTCTCGTTTGTGCTTCACCAGGTCAGCAATGAAGGCACCTACCAGGAAGTGGTCCGAGCCTCCTGTGGCATGTTCACCGGTATTGTGTGTGAGGTTTCCATCGCTGTCTACACGTTTGGCACTTGCATTGCTTTCTTCATCGTCATCGGGGACCAGCTGGAATGCTGTGAGTACTTGTATTGATTTATGCCTCACTTTGGTCTTTGAGAGGCTCCGGAGATGAATGGCAGACGTCCTGTGTGTTGTTATCAAGATGGTGTCTGGTGGCATTGTCACAGTTTCCAATGGTTGTTTGATTTGAATTCTATCTTTATTCAACTCTTCTTCTATATTTATAAAGCTTTCTTAGAATGACTTAAGGGTTGTATTTGGTCGCGACCCTTGTAAGAGGGTCCAAATGGCAAAACGGTTTGCACACTGCAACTTTACAAGTCAGCCTCGTGAGTGATGGCTTATCTTTAGAAATGCTGACCGTGTGGAAATCATTCATGTCATCTGCATTGACTCTTCCCTTCCCCCTGTTCAGAGGAAGTGGATAAGCGGTTGTTGCCTGATGAACAAAGAGCTTTTTAAAAACAAATCAATAATAGATGTCTAGAATGACTTCCCTATGTTCCTCAGTTGGTTGCTTATCTGCAAAAGACTCCCAATCAGATCAGTTGAGTAGGGGGTCGTAGTGGTGCTGAGTCATGTGTCATGTCATGTCTCTTCACCCTTTATGACACCCCAATGGCCCCCCATTAATTCCCTGACGACCCCCATTCCTCCCTGATGACCTTCATTCCTCCCTGATGACCTTCATTCATTCCCTGATGACCCCACATTGGAGGACATTGGGTTTTGATGAATTGAGTCAGGACTTTCAGCCCTGGCTCATGATGACAGAGGTCCTAATGGTTTGTCTCCCTCTTACCTTACCTTAGTGACCGCTGCAGTGGTGCAGGACAGCGCTGCAGTTCACTGGTACCTGCAGCGCAAATTCACCATCTGCGTGACCGCGCTGCTCATCATCCTACCTCTCTCCATCCCCAAAGAGATCGGCTTCCAGAAATACGCCAGGTACATGCACTGTGTATACGCAAAGGCATCACTTCACATGCAAACAATAAAAAAGTGTGCTCTAACATTGGTGAATGGCTCATGGTCACATGATGACTGACGACTGTGGTTCTGATTGGACGCATGTGTTCCGGCTGCAGTGCGTTCAGTGTGGTGGGCACGTGGTACGTCACCATCGTGGTCATCGTCAAGTACTTCATGCTGAGTGAGGCGTCCACACCGACGGACGTCCCCACCAGGTAAGCGCACGTCACACACTGAAGCTTGTCTGAAGGAAGCTTTTCTCTATAATTGGATGCCAAGAGATTAACGACATTTCAGTTGGATCTTCTTCTCCGTTTGCTTTACTTTGTCTTGTGTTTGTCCTGCAGCGCCTCCTCCTGGACTGCAGTGTTCAATGCCATGCCCACAATATGCTTTGGTTTCCAGGTGGGTCTTTGAGACGTGTGTGTGTGTGTGTTGGTGTGGAGCTGATGAATTATTGAAAGAGGAGGAGGAGGAGAGATTTCATTTGACAGGATTAGTTTTTTAAGGATATCTCTATCTATTTTAATGGCTTACTTGAAGTATGCGTTCCTATAAGAACACAGCCTCCTCCACCTTAATGTAACCCTGACCTCCACCTCCTCCATCAGTGCCATGTGAGCAGCGTGCCGGTGTTCAACAGCATGAGCAAGAAGCAGATGAAGCCGTGGGGAGTGGTGGTCACGGTGGGGATGATCATCTGCCTCTTTGTGTACACGGGAACAGGTAGGACGGCTCCCGCACCCTCGTCTTAATAATGCCCCCACATGAAGGCGTGGTCGGTATGTACAGGGTGCCAGCGCTGTTCACTCACCAATGTGGTTTCTCCGCTGCAGGTGTGTGTGGCTTCCTATCCTTCGGCTCCAAGGTCAAGCAGGATGTGCTGATGTCCTACCCTTCCGATGACATCGCCATCGCCATCGCGAGGGCGTTCATCATCGTCTGTGTGGTCACCTCGTATCCAATTCTGCACTTCTGTGGCAGGTAGGACCTGGGCTTAATCGGCAGTTGTGGTCACATTCCTTAACTGTAGACTTAAAGGTGTTCTTCACTGATAAACCGTTTTTACTTGCTCCTTTTGAGAAACGATAGGTCACCACTAGTTCAAATGCATGCTGCACGTGAAAATGTTATTCTACCCCCGTTGCATGCATTAGCCAATGTAAAAAAATAGAGGATAAATAAACGTGCAGATCAGAAATGCCCTACAAACTGACGTAGGTTTGTGCATTAGTATTCATGGCCTCGCCTACCTTGGCTAGCGGCCGCTAACATCACTGTGACGGACAGTTCTGTTAGCCAATCAGAGGCAAGGCATTTAAATGGAATGACTATTCATCAATCAGAGCCCCCCCCCACCCCCTCCACCAAAGAAGAACAGCCTGAAACAGGCGCACCAGAGCATTTTTTTCACCAAAACAGGCTCACAGGGCATTCATTAATACTAGAGACCACTGCAACATTGATGAAAAAACAATGCAATGACACCTTTAAGGAACGTGACTCTTTTATCGTCCTGTTGACTTTGTCATAGTGAATCCATTTTGAGGTGCTGCCGCTCTGTGCTGAGCAGCCAATGGCGGTTGGTCTTTGCTGAGCTAACCTCCTTCCCTCTCCTGGTTCGCAGGGCCGTCATCGAGGGGCTGTGGCTGCGCTTCAGCGGCGAGCAGGTGGAGCTGTGCGTGGTCCGCGAGCGGCGGCGCCGGATCATCCAGACGGTGGTGTGGTTCTCGTCCACGCTGGCGCTCGCCCTCTTCATCCCGGACATCGGCAAAGTCATCTCGCTCATCGGAGGGCTGGCGGCCTGCTTCATCTTCGTCTTCCCAGGTACCCTCGTTGGTTTAGCTAGCTCGCTGTTGTGAGCGGGGATGGGTGTAGCATCTCTGTGTCATGACGCCCGGTCACATGATAACATACCGCTCCCCGTCCCACAGGCCTGTGTTTGATTCGTGCCAAGCTTTCCGAGAGTGACGACCGATCTGCCAGGTAACGTAACGCCTTCAGTTGAGCTTTTGCGGTTCAAGTCCGCGTTGTTTAGTTTACTTCATCCCGCTTACTCTTCCTCTCCGTTGGTCTCTCTTGCAGCTGGCATGCGATGGTGGTCTACGGTGTCGTCACGGTGACCATCGGCGCGTTTGTGTTCGGGCTGACCACGTCGAACTCCGTCTATCAAGATGTCATCAGCTAAAATGGAGGGCTTTAAACCTGGAGAACAGCGGACTCCAGGTTTATGGCTGGAAGCTGGGACCAATCTTCAGTTTGTATGGACTATCCAAAGGTGAGGAGATTCAGGAGGGGGCCACATGGAAATACTTGAAAGCTTCCCTGAACACCTCATTGAATCCATTTTTTTGAAGGACGGACAATTCTTTACAAGTGACTTTAACAAAGACTTTTTAATGTGTTTTTTCTGGATTTTACTATTTATTTTGTAGTCAGTGCAATTGACAGGGAAACGGTGCCTGGTATTTTAAGGAAAGCTACTGGCATCTGGATGCCTCCCTGAACTAAAAAATACAAAGGGATCTTTGCGTTATATAAATCTACGGTCAGTATATATTCAAATAAAAATAGAAAGTATTGTGACGTTGCCAGGCACTTTTGTATGATCGTTGTGGCACAACTGCAACAATGACAGTGTGCATATGTACATTTCTCCATCGGAAAAGTTCGAATCACAGGAAGCCTTTTCCTTATATCAACATTAGTGCGATCCTCAGTCAGTGCTCAACTGTGGGGATGATGAAATTCCCTTCAGGGTCAGTGACTTATGTAAATAATCATGTTGAATGAAATAGCAGGTAACATTACAAATGCCGTGTCTGCATATATATTTTAAATAATTCCACTACAGCCAATACTGTTAAAATGTGAATTTTTACTTTCCATTATGGTACAAGGAAGTTAAAATTCAACTAGTTATGTAAATATGCTTAGTTTGTAGAATAAACGTCCAAGGTCATTAACAGCTAAATGTATACATGTTTTCTTCATTGCTCAAGTATACTTTGTAATCGTTGCCAAATCAGACAAGGGTGTGAGGAATGATTTTAAACAGTTGGAATTGTCATTGTGTACTAAAGACATTGTCAAAACTTGATTTTCACCAATGTATCACAATCAAAAATGTTTTCAGAAATGTAGTCGTCGTGTTTTATTCAAAAAGCAATCTTGTACAATATCCCCAACCCCCCCAAAAGACAAAGTGCAGTGTACATTTGAGCAAATCCCAAGAGGAAAAATATCCTCAAAAACACTATCCCTTTAAGTTCTTTAGTGGCAAGGCAGCAAGTTGACGAGGTCAGGACTTTGTCCTTGGCCCTCGATTCAGGCACCAATTGACCTTCCCTGAGAACAACATCCAATCACTCTAGGTGGCTCCCACATCAGGCCTAGTAGGAGCCAGATGTTATGAAGGACTCAAACATGTGGAAGGCTGGGCCTGGAGCCCACTGCGGTACCATGTGCCCAGCACCCTAGAACACAAACGCCATAGTTAGCCTTGGGCATGGCGTCTATAGAATGAGTCACTATTTAATGTCATTGAGAATTGATGCACTTTTGAATGAGAGCAGGTATGTAGTATGCTTACCTTGACCGTGAGGAACGTAATGTTACCAAATTGTTGGTAGAAACCAGCTACCTGGTTGTCATATTTCCAAACTTGGTACTTTGTGGTTGCCTATTAGCAAAACAAACAGGATTGTTTTAAACTCAAACACACTGGAAGGGTCCATAGTTCTATTGCGGAGGTGACCAAAGCGCTCACCTGAATGCCGAGGTCTTCCACAAACCACTGGTCTCCTAGGAAGTTACAGGCCATGTCCGTGTCACCATTGTAGACCAGTGCCCGGACCCCCATAGAGAGCAACTTCAGATAGAAGTCCTTCATTGTTGGGTAGATGCGCGTGTAGCCCTCACCAACGACGTCGCTGTTCAGAAACACATTTTAAAAACTGAATAGCTGGCCAGGTACTACTGATGACTCATGAACTGGGTCATCACGTAGTCGAGTTCATAGGTCAATGTGCCATGTCTCATAGGTTAAGCGTTTGAGAAAACCAACAACTGGAGCCCATTCTGCCAAAGTACCTGCAGAGATCCCAGAGTGGCAACACATCTGGGATGTGCAGAGCTTTCTTGACGTCGCCACGATTCAGCCAGTTCTTCTGAGCTGTGCTGTTGATGCAGGGAGGCACGCCCGCTAGATTCAAGGTCGCACGCGGAGTCGATGTAACCTGCAACAAAAATTGAACAATACCGTCACCATTATGATCAACCACTGAGCTCTTCAGTGCTAGATGTTGGCAAGGCAGATCAGGGTCAAATTGCTGGGTAAACTGGATTGAACAATTGCTAAATTCGATCTCAGCCCTGGAGTATGGTGAAGCATCACCTTGAGCTTCTCCCAGGCCTGGCGGTTATTCCTGAACACATTGCGCATGCTCCTCTCGTAGCCGCGGTGCGATTTGACGCCGCCCGCACAGTCCAGGTAGAGCGCGTACTCGTTGAGGCCGGACTCGTACACGATCTGGAAGGCGATTTGCACCTGAAGGAGGAGCGTCACAAGACATTACATAAGAAAGGTCACAACCTTTGGGAGATCCACCTGGTGTTTGACAGCACGGGTCTGGCGTACGTACCATTGTGTTGCAGGTTCCGACACTTGTGTTGTAGAAGTTACAGCCCTGCTTGTCACAGCAGTTGGAGTTGAGGTCACGCCACAAACTCCACGTTGAAACAAAATGAGACACAATGCATTTCATTATGAAACACTAATGCCGCTAGTGAAGGAACTAATTTCTCATAGGGAAATGGTTTATGAGTGCAGAGAAGACATGCTTCCACTTACTCCTCTCCAAAGAGGCCATGATAATAACCAAAGTAGATCAGCGACTGGTCGTTCAGAGCATAGCTGCTGAGACCATTTCCAACAGCAAAGCCCTATAAAAAGGAATTCAATGGAAATGTAAAACTCAAGCAATATACACATAGCACACACTGAGCAGCTCCGGTCGTAGGGCACTTCACCTTGAGGTTGATTTTCGCTTTTCCACTTGCCACCCGCTGACTGAGGGTCGGGGCGTAGATACCCCCATAACTCTCCCCGATGATGTAAAACTCATTCTCAGTGAAGTTCGGAAACTTCCCAAAGAAGTTCTGCAGAGCTAGGTAGTTGTCATCTGCGACCTAAGAGATGCAGCACAAATGAATCATGTTCCATGACTTGACCTGATGCATGAGTTCCCCTGGTTGTCATCAGTGAAACCAGGCCTTACACTGCACTCACCTGGTCATCAGAGGTATTGTAGACCTTGCTATCAGAATAAGAGAAGCCCACTCCTGCAGGAGCTTCCAGATACAGAACGTTGGCAATCTTGTTCCAACTGAACTCGTTTTCATACAGCGTCTTTCCATCATCTCGTACCTACAAAAATGTATTCGAAGTCAGGTATTGTCAGTTTAAAGCTGTGAATCGATGGTTGCCCCACTCATGCTACACAACAAACACTCACATGAAAGGGGCCATTTTCAGAGAGGAATCCATCGAGGGAACTACAGCCTGGGCCCCCATTCAGCCAGAGAACCAGGGGGTCCTTGGTAGGGTCCCTCTGAGAGGTCACGAACCTAGAAAACAAAACCAACAGCGCATGCGTCAGCTACATCTTGCAACCAGTATACATTGTGCCAGAGCCAAATGTCACCCTCGCAGAGAATGATGCAAAACATCTTATTCGCACGAGGACTGGGTGGAGATTGCACCAAACTGAGAAGTAACTGACCAACATAGCAAACCACTCAACAGCCAACCATTTACATTTACATTTAGGGCATTTCGCAGACGCTTTTATCCAAAGCGACTTACAATAAGTACATGTGTCATAACATAAGAAGCGGAACAGTATATCGGTGTCGGTACAGTAGATATGTTAATTGAACCAAGTGCAGGTACAACAATCGCTAGGCTAACCCCTACCCCGTGTTACATCAATGATAGTTGCTATAAATTAAGTGCTACAGTACAATACAATGTGATACAATACAATGCACAAAAGGTGGTCAAGAGACGAATCCATCGAGGGAACTACAGCCTGGGCCCCCATTCAGCCAGAAAGCAGGTATTAAACCCCACTATAGACACTATAGACAACCATGAGCTTGAAATCACATTTGAAACTGAGTTTAATGTTGAACGATATGCCAATTATACGTTCTGGACTCTACTCACCAATAATGCAGGAATTTCCCTGGTCCAGCCACAAGATAACCCGACCACTGTCTATAGTGGGGTTTAAACGCCATGCCGGGGAGCGCTTTAACCTCATCGGGAGCATACTGTGCAAGCGCGCCGACACAGCAACACGCCAACACGAACTTTATCAATTGTGCGGCTAGCATTTCGACTCTTCGGGTGATGACACACTGTTGAAGAAACGGACCGGGACGATCTATGGGTAGTCTTCGTGTGGATAGTAGTGCTACTTCCTGCAAGGACAGACAACAGACCGCAATAAATCAACACGACCGGCAGTCATATGACCCACTGTATCACGTGATCAGTGGTGAACCACCTGAAATAAATAATTTATTAAGGGAGATTTTTTTTATTGTTAAATTGAGCCTGTACCTATGGACGCCCATTCCCGCTAGTACACAAAATCCCTGTTGTAAGCTGTACTTCTGAGATATTATAAAAAGTATGAGATGAAGGTCGAAATGATGAGATAGAAAGTCGAAATGGTAGCTAAAGTCGTATGACTCTCATAATTTCTCGTAACTTTTTATCTCATCATTATGACTTGGGGTTGATTTTTGTGACTGGCTGGAATGGGCTTCCATACGTATCAAATATACATAGATATGCATGTAATAATGTATTGGATATCTTTCTATAAATGAATAAACCTCAATGTATACAATGTTGAGTTCCGGACCTTACATACACACACACACACACACACACACACACACACACACACACACACACACACACACACACACACACACACACA
>JAOTIX010000030.1:19058001-19070694 GCA_027123715.1 Gaidropsarus macrophthalmus
ACACACACACACACACACACACACACACACACACACACACACACACACACACACACACACACACACACACACATTCCTATTTGAAGCTGTCCTAGTGAACTTGTCTACTTTTTAAATTCAAATCATTCTCACCTCAGTCAGAACTGGGAGAAGGTGCACCTCATCTGAAACACAAATCCCATTAGAGAGAGGCTGGAGGAACACGGTGCTGCCTCCAGAGACATGAAAGCCTCTGTGATGGGGTCAGAGCAGAGCTGCCACACACACACACACACACATCTCTTTGTTCCTCAAGCCACGATGAGATGTACAGAGGATCTACATCCAGGAGCAGCAGGCCTGGAAGCACTCGTGACTCTCTGGGTCTTCTGGGTAATAAAGACATGCATGAGAGGCTGCGGCCCTCGGCTGAGTGGTCCCTGTGTAGCCGGCCCACTCTCTGAAGTGGTCCACTTAACTTGGCCTTCTTGTATAATTAGTCTCCTGAACCATGTTGGACCCATGTGTTTCCACACAGCTGACCTCTCCTTTATCCGTTTAGACTAGATTCCCTCTCTCTGTCTGTCTGTCTGTCTGTCTGTCTGTCTGTCAGACAGAACAATGCAATGAAATTATGAAAATGGGAGAAGGTGTTAACTATTGGTGTTAACTAAAGGAAAGAGTAATTAGAGGAACAGCACACAGCCATACATCAAGTGATTGCATCAGCATTGACTGCTCGCAGGGAGTAATTAACGAGTCAGAAGAATACTTTCGCTGGCAACGCGAACCCTGCTCCGTTTCAGGTCCAGTATTTATCAGAGTATTCATCTGTTCCTCTGAACCTGTCAGACACGGTGACAAGCTGCTCACAGATGCATCGTCCATGTGGAGGGTCCATCCACCCCCTCCAGCCTGCCTGCTAGAGCTTGGTAGAAGCTCGACCATAAGGCCTTGGAGGGTTCTCTACAGGAAGAACCGAACACATCAGCTTTTGACTTGGGATAATTGAAACAGAGAGAACAGCTGGAGCCCTCAACAACAGTATATGTCATTTTAAAAAGTGAATCCAATACGATTTGATGGCGATTTTAAACCTCTAATCCAGAGTGCCGCCACCCTGCAACCCTTCAGTCATATCGGAACGGCAAAGTGTGAGAAAAGTCTAACTTGCAGAGAGAACAATAACCATTTGGTTATACAGTATATATTGTAAACACACACACACACTCACACACACACACAGAGATACACATGTACACACCAGCGGTGTTTTCAGCCACCCACAGAGTACAGAAATGCCATTTAGTAAAGATGGCAGTGGGTAATAAATCCTCATCAAGTCTGGTACATCCTGTTAGCATCTCCCCTCCCTGTGACAGCTTTTTAATAAGCTGTGTGTGGTCCTGTATGTGTACTTGACATTTACTGGCTGATATACCCCCCAGTCCGTCAGTGCACATTATGCATGTTCAACCCCAAACCCCAGAAGGCTAGCAGAATGGAGAGCCTTGCTATTCCTTCCAACTTGCCCTAATTGATTTCTTTTCAGCCGTGCAAATGAGTTCGGTATTTCAAAGGTAGTTATTTGTAAAGGAATGTGCGATGTTATCGGCTGCATGAACGGTGTTATCCTCACCCCCTCCTGGGGAACCCCCCCCTTCTTTGTTGTCATTTGCTGTTGTTTGTTGATTCTGTCAGCAAATATTAATTGGTGTCCATTTCCACTCCCCCGACCCCCGAGCATTCACTGCTCTCTGAGAGACGAGGTGGTGTGAACAGTGTTTGCTCTTTAATTGGTGGAATAAAGATGTATGTCCTGAGGTTGAGGCCCAGCAGAGACGGCGGTGGGGGCTTCTCCATTGGCTTTCACTTATGTGGATAACAAATAGATTCTTAAATGGCCTCAGACGCCCCAAAAGCATTTTTGCAACGTAAACAAAATGAAAAAATTTTATACAAGACAAAAGGCACACACCAGGTGAACACAGCCTCCGCTGATTATGCCATCAGCTCGAGAAAAAGTAGAGCTGAGCAGAAGCGAGGGAGGAAGGGCTGACATTCTTCAGGGAGCTCTGGAACCGCCAGCAGCTTAGCACTCTGCTAGCTCATCCATCCACTCTGTCTCCCCCGGGTCTCCCTCTGCCTGTATCTAGAGCTCCTCAGGAGGGAGGGAGGAGGTGCGTGTGGGATCTCCTCTGGAGGAGCAGGGTGCCCTGGAGTGGGGGGCAGGACTAAAGGAAGCCACTCCTCTCCGGGGGCCTCTCAGTGTCAGTACTGTGCAAAACAAACGGAGGCACGTGAACAAGACCTCCTTCCCTAGCAGCCGTGATGAGCCATGAATGAATCTGAGACCCATGTGACCTGCACCCATGTGACCAGCACCCATGTGACCTGCACCCATGTGACCTGCACCCATGTGACCTCCTGCACCCATGTGACCTGCACCCATGTCAGCTTGGGAAGGAGGGAGAGAGAGTGAGACAGAGAACCAAAAGAGAGAGAGAGAGATCAGCCTGGGTCTGGTGGTAGTATTGGTGTTCACTGTCAGAAGGAGGCTTTTCATTTGACTGCTTCTCTGAAAGAGGCTTCACTTCTGTTCTGTTGCCAGCGACTTCAGGACTTGATGTGCCAAACAGTTGGCTCAAAAAAAAGGAAAGTTGGCGCAATTATCCTGCGTTTTGCTGCCTGGAGACTGTTTCCCTGCCTGGGTGCGACAGTATGTTTTGTAAGCTACATGATTTGGATAAAGACTAATGGAGTGTGAGTAAAGCAGAGGTGCTAATAAAGACACATCGAGGCAGAGAGGCCTTGGCAGGGTACGAGAGCGGCGAGGGTGCGTTCCCTGAAATGTGCAGCCTGGTTCTCCTAGATAGCATCTAGTGTTCTGATGATGATGAGAGACGGACAGAGACAACACCTTCGGCACGGTGGTCCA
The DNA here is from genome assembly GCA_027123715.1 of Gaidropsarus macrophthalmus. NCBI lineage: Eukaryota > Metazoa > Chordata > Actinopteri > Gadiformes > Gaidropsaridae > Gaidropsarus > Gaidropsarus macrophthalmus. The sequence continues at coordinate 19,060,919 of JAOTIX010000030.1, forward strand.
TCAGACCTGATCAATCAGGTTAACAGAGGATCTTAGCCAGGCTCGGACTGGCAATCCGTACAACAGGGCCCGGTGGGCCGATCCACATGTGGGCCAGTTGCCTCCGAGGTGTTTTTTTTTCTTTTTTATTTGCAGCCCGTCATGTATAAATGCAGTTGCATCCATTTGACTTGTGGGGGTGACAGGTCGCTATTTTTGGCCTCTTCATGACAGGTTCAGTGTGTGTTACGATAGCGGGCCCCTGCCCCTCCCCTCAAGTGGATGTGTCCAAGCAGCCAGTCTATTTCACCTGCCCTAACCAAACTGAGTTTATTTAAAAAAAAACACCCAACTCAGAACACAGAAAATACACTAAGCAGCGCATCGTCCGGAAGTCGCACCGAACTATAAGTCGCATTTATTTAGACATGTAGTCTATTTCACCAAATCCAAGACCAAGAACAGACAGAGGCTATGTAACTGGACACATAGAGACCAAGCGATTAATACGGCATTAATGAAGGGAAGGAGCAAATGGCAGCGATAAGGAAGGCAGCCAAGAGGAGGGCCCGACGGTAATTGTAAAGCAATTTAGAAAAGATTAACTGAATGAAAATGCTGATGTAGTACATGAAAATGTAGCTAAAAATGTGGAGAATGCATTGCAATCAAGCATTTTTGGCGATGTGTCACAAGCTGGCAGCAGATTAAATGTTCACGAGAGAAAAAGATGTAGTTTAGAAGGACAGGCACGAAGGATGAATGCAAAGCTGAGGCGAGCCAATGTTTATTCCTCTTTCATTTCATAATTATTCAAAAACATGTTGAATTTGATATATTATTGAACTTATTTCATATATTATTTCATATATAAGTCGCAGGGCCAGCCAAACTATGAAAAAGAGACAGAATAGTCCGGAAAATATGGTAAGCGGTTGTTTTGCAATAATAGCACTTTGCGTTCGTGGTTAAGCGATAATGACCTCACACAAGGTGCATTTTGTTCACTCTGCTTAGCCTGCAGGCAAGATAATGTATTCACTAATGGTATGAGGGACTAGCGTCTGGGGGGGGCGCGGGTCTGTCCATTGGTGGGCTGGTCCAGAAAATTGGGGCCACATTTTTTTCCCGGTCCGACCCTGATCTCAGCGTATGCTAGCGGGAAACACCTGAGGTTCAGGCATGTGTTTTGCTTCTGCAGGAACGCTCCTCAACAGATGACAGCAGAATAAGGAAAGGGCATGGAGGAGGTGAGATGTGAACAAATGGCTCAAACTGGACCAAGAGAAGAGAGGCTGCCATTGATTCCCATTCTGTCAGGTACCAAGAACCATGATTCCATGAGGTCTCAGTTAAACGCCACTGAACAGCCCCCAAAACTGTTTGCCGTGAGAGTGTCACATCCCATCCATCACCAGAGGTAAAGGTAGCTGAGCATTAAAATAATTAACATTCTCCTCCTTCCCTCCAGCTGACTGGTTAGGCTGGCCTGGCCTCATTTGCTGGTTAATTGCATTTTATAGTTGAGCTAAAGACCTGTCTTCTGTTTCTGCTGTTCCATTTATCTTGCAAATAACCTAGAGAAGGTTGCTGAAAGCACCTATGCCAGCTGAATTAGCTCTTTTAAAGGATTTCTTGCGTGCCTTTCATTAAATATTGGTTTTCTTCACTCCATTTCGCACGCACATGAAAAGGGAATTACATTTTGTGAATTAATACAGTTTCAAATATTAAATGGAACAAAAAGAAATGAAAAGCATTTAAGTGTTGTAATTTCCAGGCCTCCATTATCGGGTCCAGTAACAAAATCACTACCATCGTTTGATTCCTCATTCTTCTCCTTCATTCCAAACCTGCTTCTCTGTCCTCGAAGTCGGGAACATTTTGCAACCGTGTTCAAAGTAATCTGCAATTAAAGCAAACCAAATATAACGCCCAGCGCAGCCCTCTGTAGCAGCCATAGCCTGTGGCCTGTCCCCGAGTGGTGAGACAACCGCTGTGATTCTGTCCCCACGCCTTGTCATTATGCAAATGACACATTAATGAGGTGTAATTGTGAATTCATAAAACAGCAGGGATAAACTGTATGAGGAAACGCACTCCTAATAAGGAAGTGAAAGGCTTCATCATGGCAGGGCTGAATGGCTTAATTGTTTACTCACCACTACTTTAAGTGCACCTCGTTAATTGTACGGTTGAGAAGGGCTTTGTAACAGAAGCGTGGACTACTGATGAATACCTTTTGTGGGCATGTCAGTGTTTTTGCCGAACAAAGGCTGATATATATAATTGATAAAAAGCCTCATCTGTGGTGAATGAGGGAGAGGGGAGAGAGGGAGATTTTGCAGAATAGTGACACATATAGATGCTTGGAATCAGCTGCACATGTCAGGCTCTTAATTAGCTTCCCACTAAATCAATGGGGATAATGAATAAGGCAGGGGCCCATGCGAAGGCAGACAGAAGCACGTCACTAACTGCAGAAAGGACACAAATAATAGTATGAATAATTGAACAAGCTGCCAATTATGACCAATGATTTGAGAGAATAAAACCAACATTTCACTCCTACCTGCCCCTGAAGCCGCCCTGTGTCTGAATGAACTACAGGGCCTCAGGCAATCCACATGAATGAACTACAGGGCCCCAGGCAATCCACATGAATGAACTACAGGGCCCCAGGCAATCCACATGAATGAACTACAGGGCCCCAGGCAATACACATGAATGAACTACAGGGGCCCAGGCAATACACATGAATGAACTACAGGGGCCCAGGCAATACACATGAATGAACTACAGGGGCCCAGGCAATCCACATGAATGAACTACAGGGCCCCAGGCAATACACAAGAATGAACTACAGGGGCCCAGGCAATCCACATGAATGAACTACAGGGCCCCAGGCAATACACATGAATGAACTACAGGGGCCCAGGCAATACACATGAATGAACTACAGGGGCCCAGGCAATACACATGAATGAACTACAGGGGCCCAGGCAATCCACATGAATGAACTACAGGGCCCCAGGCAATACACAAGAATGAACTACAGGGGCCCAGGCAATCCACATGAATGAAAAACACAATGGCGCCTTAAGGCCTCAACATACTTCTGCGTCGAATCAACGGCGTAGCTACGCCGTCACTTTTTACGTTTTATGATTCTGCGTCGGGTTGCTTTGCATCGTGGTGCATTTCACCACCAGAACGCTAGGGGGGTATTTGGTTTCTGGAGGGTCAATCGCAGAACTATTCGATAGTTTGTTTTGTTTCTTGCACCGCTTCATACATTCGGTGAAATCTCTTTCCATGAGTTGTTTGCCATCTGGCAATCTTTGTAGTGCGCAGAAAACGAATTGTACAGATGATCATACTTTCGTACTTCCTCAATCAAACGCTTCTCAACTTGATCCATCATTGAAACACACAACTCCAAGCAGTGATCACTTTAAAAATGTCAGTATAGCGGGAGGGGAAAACCGGAAAAGCCAAACTACGAAAATGATGTATTAATCTGACCAATCACAGCCCTTGCGGTCTGCACAGCCTCGATGTGTAGTTACAATTTTTTGGAGGTGCGCGTCGAGCTACGGCGTAGGATTCGTGGAGGGGTTTGCATCGACGCAGAGGGGTCCGCGGGGCTACGCCGTCGATTCGACACAGAAGTATAAAACAAAACAATAAGGCTTTAGGGTCTATTTCACCACCTAGCACGCATCAGGAATGAGGCAGAGCATGTACATACAGTAGAGATGCTAACAAAGGGGTCACAGATACATAGAGACCTGGGGGGTCACAGGACTCACATAGAGACCTGGGGAGTCAACAGGACTCACAAACAGACCTGGGGGGTCGCAGGACTCACATAGAGACCTGGGGGGTCAACAGGACTCACATAGAGACCTGGGGAGTCAACAGGACTCACAAACAGACCTGGGGGGTCACAGGACTCACATAGAGACCTGGGGGGCCACAGGACTCACATAGAGACCTGTGGGGTCACAGGACTCACATAGAGACCTGGGGGGCCACAGGACTCACATAGAGACCTGGGGGGTCACAGGACTCACATAGAGACCTGGGGGGTCAGCAGGACTCACATAGAGACCTGGGGGGTCACATGACATAGAGGATGCCATCTGAAACATTGGCAACCATTAACAACAATAACAGCTATTTGAACAACATCAAATATCTCCACAGTAGAGGAAGGTTTGGATCATTCATCTGATTGACAGGAAAAAACAAAGAAACAGGAAAAGAAAGGAGAGAATAAAGAAACAAAGAAAAAAGAGAAAGAAACTGAACATTTTGAGAGAAAGAGAAAGAAAGACACAGGAAAAAGAAAGAAATGTAGAGAAAATTTAAGGGGATAGAAAATTAAGAAAAAGAAAAGAGAGAGAGCGAGCACACATTGCTTAACACACTAGCTGGCATTCTATACATAATGAATTTAATTAGAAGTATATTAGACCTTTCTACCTGTTCAGTCTGTGCTGCCTCCTTACCTGTCCTACGGGTTGAAGTTAAGACTCTTAATTAGACAAGGTTAACAAAACGGGCACACACACAAACATGCACACACACACGCACGCGCGCCCACACACACACACACACACACACACACACACACTCTCTCTCACACACACACACACACACACACCTGCTGTCTGACATACCTATTGTCGGAGCTCCAGTCCCCGGCAGAGAGGCGGGGCTGGTGATTAATGTGTCCATGTCCATGGTACCTTGGCAGGGTCTTGCCTGGCATGTCTGGAAAGTTCAATGGTATTCATGGCATGCAGCATTTAATTCAAATGACTCAGATTTGAATTGCAAATGAAACGAGAGTTCAAGTACAATGTCTTATTAGAGCACTAAAACCAGCAGTGTCTGCATGCATCTCAAGGCCTGGTCAAAAACACTGAGAAAAGGACAGAGGTTAAACACAGAAAATAAACACTACATCCACTGTGTCTTAATCACTGATTTGAACAGACTGATCTTCTGAATCCATGTCCAACCTTTGTTAGATACTGGCCAGAGCCCTCTGGCCAAATAGCCTTCCAGTAATCACAGCATTGTCCTTAAAAGTAATGCACATCGCAGAGATCCACCTGTCATGAAGCCCTACCAGAAGCCCTCCAACAAGGCGGGACCAGTGGCAGCTCTAGAAGATGGTTCATGGAGGGGCAAAGGGGGGCAGAGTTCTTGGCAGGATCCCAAAATGGAAACACAAAAATACATCCATACATACAAACAATTTATTGTGAAACCATCACACAAACACACTACCCACATGTTCTTATTGCACAACAGGAACAAAGCCAGTGGTCACACAAAACAAAAGTGTGCATCTCTTAAAAGTGGAAGTAGCCAATAGCCAACAGATAGCAATATAAAACATGAACTCATGTGTACAATCATTGCCTCCAAGATTTAATGCAGTAGAAGTAGAAAATGCCAACAATACCACAGTTAAATAAAAGTAGTCTACCTTACATTTCTTTTTTTTAAAGATCCCATGCCATTAAAATCCAATTTGTTCCTATTGTTTGTTAAATAACATGGGTCAGAATGAGTTTGTGACCTGTGGTAAGTTTGAAATCTTTGCAGTTTGTCTGCTGTATGCATTAATGAAAGGAACGATGACAGGAAAACGGCAGAAAAAAATCTGGATAAGCCTTCAGTGCTATGCAGCACTGACACATTATTATTCATGGTCCTGCCCACTTGGTTGGTTCGTAACCGCCCACAGAAATTCTGACAGAATCGAGATTGAGCCCAGCCTGGTCCCACAGCAAATCTGTGAAATAACCACGCGTAACGCTTAACTCAAAATCCGTGGTGGGCCCAAATTTCTGTGAAACACACAGATTTCACTCCAACGCAAGTTAATGACACTCGTGTGTGTCATTAAGTAACCTCAACCCTACCCCTTCACGGAAATATCAGCGTCCGTTGTATTGTATTGATCGAAATTTGCACTGAGTTGTTGAAATGGGGATTCGTGTGTGGGCCACACGATATGAGTGTCATTAACTTGGAGCGAAATCCATGTGTGTTTCACGGAATAAAATCTGTGTGCATTTGACGGAAATTTCAGTGAATCCGTGGTCCCACCACGGATTTTGAGTGAAGCGTTACCCATGGTTATTCCACAGATTGTCGGACTGTCACGTTTGGTTAATCTATTATAAAAGAGATGATGATGGACAAGCCAGGTTTGAATTCTGTATTAAAAATTCCCCAAGTTACACAATAAAGCAGGTTACATGTTGCTTTTGCATTTTGAAATCATATCCACTCTATTGGGATTAATGGCGAACAATTCTGCATTTGGCATAGTTATTTTTAGACAATGATGCAGAATCGAGTGGCGTAACTATCGGTAAGCAGCTACTCCAGTCGCTTAGAGGCCCTGGCCAATCAGAGGGCCTGTCAATCTTTGGAGGGCTCCACCCACAACATCAATTTCATCTTCCCGCCCGGGCCCTTCATCCAGCGCAAAGTCATGAATGCTGCCGAGACACCCCTTGGTGTCCGTTTGCGACACGATACTGAATATGACATGTATCGGGCCTTAAACTCCTCAGAATCTCACACACTTCTACTCAATGGTGTCCCTGGAGGCATATCCATCCAAATAACATACCATATAGGCTGTATAAGTAATTACACAAGCATATTTGAATTAATATTGACAACATATTTTAGTGATCATTAAATCATTTTTGAAGGTAACAACAATGTATTTTGGTGCATTTTGTTTTATCCTACATTGCGACTGAGGATTATAGGATATGGCAGTGAAAGTGCACGTAGCTCAGTTGGCAGCCGTTACGTTGAACCTGAGTTAGCGATAGTGATAGAGATATAACTGCTGATTTTCCGATTCAATTGTTGTCTTTCCGTGCATGTTTGATGTTTTGGTGCGCTGTCACCGGTGATTTCCTTTTTTCATCTATGGTGTACCAGCACCAGTGTTTTTATTTATTTATTTCGGGCCTGTTTATGGTGCACTGTCACTTTTTTTATTTGTTGTGGTGCGCTTACTCTTGCGAGTGCTGTATGCATATCACTTAATGGCCTATGGTAGGCTATTGGTGGACGTTACATCATTACGCGTTGCAGCCTATAGGGGGGCCCGTCTTGATCATCCTGCTTACGGGCCCATCGTTGGCTTATTATGCCACTGAAGCCATCCAAGACATTTCCAACACAAATAATGTTACAAACTCGATCAAAGGACATCAAGGACTATAACAAAATGAATGAAATAGATGTGGCCTGGGATAGAAGTACATATGACTTACAAATGACATCAGCTATCTTTTTCAAAAGAGCTTGAGGCGACGGTTGTTCGACAAATGTTTCACAAATATATCCAAATAGATGCTTTCGCATGCTGTTTTTCTATACTAACTAGATTACTCAGGTTTCTAAGCGGGGCCAAGTCTACAGACCTGTAGAGCTGCACTGTATGCTAGCATGGCCTGGTCACACACACCACACCCAGACCTTTTGCACCTTTTACTAAATTGCTCACCTGATATTTTGAGACGTTTTTCCAGGTGTGGCTGGCCTGCAGAATGACCCCTGGGTGTAGCCGCCAGATCTGATTTGAAATTCTCCAAACAGTGATAGTTGTTTAGAAATAGACAATTCCAGCACAGATTGACCGTTAATCAGTTTGCAATTTTTCTGCCCAATGTGCCAAATATTTCTTGGTGTTCAGAACTTTCATTAGCATGCAAATGAAGGTGAAGGGCAGGAGCAGCTAATTACAATCCAGTTAAGCCCTGCCTAATGGTCCACTAAAGACGCACCGCGGCAGTGTCCATAAGACCATTATGCAAATGCATAGAGAGAGACAAACGAAGAACCAGGGTATGTATAGAGAGAGAGACAAACGTAGAACCAGGGTAGAGAGAGACAAACGTAGAACCAGGGTATGTATAGAGAGAGAGACAAACGTAGAACCAGGGTATGCATAGAGAGAGACAAACGTGGAACCAGGGTATGTATAGAGAGAGACAAACGTAGAACCAGGGTATGCATAGAGAGAGACAAACGTAGAACCAGGGTAGAGAGAGACAAACGTAGAACCAGGGTAGAGAGAGACAAACGTAGAACCAGGGTACATGTCAATCCTCTGCTTACGTTGGCTCAGGAGGGTAAATGGTCTCCTTGTCCATCTGGTGAATGCTTCCTGCGTATTCCTAAGCTGACTCAGTGAGCAGAACTGAAACAGTGCATAACTAGGTTAGACAAGTTACCTGGACATCTCTACCTGTTCATTCTTTCAAGGTCAAAGAAAGCACAGCAGTTTGAAATAATGAACAGTTGGGGGGGAATCAACACGTAAAACCCATCTAAACCACATCCTGAATATTTCTTCTTCTAACAGGACTTCTAACAGGACTTCTAACGAGACGGGACCCGAGTAGAAGGTGAATTTTATTCTTTATGTTTTCGAAACAGCTTTGACTTTCAGAGAGGCATGAGCACCTTGCCCATAGCTAATGTATGTCTTGCACTATAAACAAAAAATAATGCTTAGACAAAGAAAAAATGGAAGTGTTTGTGTAGAGGGCAACGTGTGCCTTTATTGTTTGTTTGCCCTTTCAGCTGCACATGAATAATTGTGCTCCGAGGGGCGTCGCTCCTCCGGGACATCTGGGGACATTTTTAAAGGCTCTGTAATTTTCTTTTTTGAAAACACTTAATTGGTTGGCAATGCAATAAGCTCTGATAACACCTTGAACTGTTTCTCCATGTTAGCAGAGACAAGCGAGACTGACCTGTATACAATGCCCGTCCAACACACAAGCACGCACACACACACACACACACACACACACACACACACAACCACGCATGCACACACACACACACACTCTCTCACACACACACACACATATATGCACACACTGACAACCCGCGTGCACGCACACACACACACACACACACTCATATTTGCACATACACACATGCACACACACAGTTTCACAATATGCACACACACACACCAACACATATGTGCACACATGTTGCATGTTGCTTCTCAAAGAATGAAGCGAAGCACTAAGTCATATAAATGGAAATGAAGCGCCCACATCCATTAATAAATAGGCGGTCAACTTGAAGGTAGATAAGGCATGAAAAGCAAGGACAGTGTACATTGTGAGGGGTTTAATTTTGTAACCTGAGCATGAACTAAAATAGCACCAGACACAGAAGAGTAATTATGGAGGGTATCGTCATGGGAGCCATGGCCATGAAGACCCTGCACATCTGCTCTCAAAGACAATGGAGGGAATCAAACTTTCCTTTCAAGTCCATATGGCCAATTAGAGGAGCAACCCTTGGTGGATTTGACCTTAATTATTTTCCTACCTCTCCAATGAAGGAACTCATCTTACCATAAAGGACTTCTAATCAAGTAAAGGAAATGAAAATACACGCCATCATCAAATAATATAAAGTTCACAACAACTTGGAGTGCTGTTCAGTGCACACTTCAGACTGTCTCTGGCTACATTCAGCGATCAGAGATCAGTGTTTTACACTTTTTACACTTTTTACACCTTTACATTGTTCTTTACACTTTCTTTACACCTTCTTACATTCTTCTTTACACCTTCTTTACATTCTTCTTTACATTCTTCTTTACACCTTCTTTACATTGTTCTTTACACCTTCTTTACATTCTTCTTTACACCTTCTTTACATTCTTCTTTACACCTTCTTTACATTCTTCTTTACACCTTCTTTACATTCTTCTTTAC
>JAOTIX010000030.1:19104838-19115576 GCA_027123715.1 Gaidropsarus macrophthalmus
TATGATATCAAATCAATTGTTAATAATGCAACACTTTCATATTTATTCCAACTTGAATATTGGCGAATTGAGAGTTGCCGTTCAAATGGCATTACTTGATAATGGAATCATTTTAAATCAACAACTCTCCCCACATTCAGTACCTGGGGAACCCGACCTACAGGTAACCCTCTCTCTCCATCATGTACCAGCAGGCTGTGATGTAATATTGAACACCTCGTCACCACAGACTTGTGTCATCACGCTGCGGGTCCTGATGTGCCATCCTCTCGTTCTCTCTGCCTGCGTTGTTTTCGGTTTGTCTTCAGAAGACTCTACGTTCCGTTCGATAGCAAGCGAGAACATATCTTCAAACGTGTGTGAAAACGCTGTAATCATTTAGGATTAAACGTGTGAATTCAGTGTTTTTTCTAAGGAATTTGAGCAGAACATTGCCCTCAGGCCGTGAGTGTCCCCCTCAGTCTGGACGGATCGGCCTGGTCCACCGTGGACCCCCGACGGCCCCCTACCATGCAGCTCCTGCCAGGGGCATGAGCTGGCTCCCTGGCAGAGCAGGAGGAGAGGCCCCTGAGCCATGCCTCAGAACCGGGCCCCTGAGTTACGCCTCAGAACGGGGCCCCTTAAGAGGGCCCTGCAGTGCTGGCATTACCCCGGGTGTCAGCGTCTCCTCAGAGCACACCCCCCCTCCCCCGCCATACACACACACACACACACACACACACACACACACACACACACACACACACACACAATGGGTCCTGATGACTTTCATGAGCAGCAGGAGCTTGAGTCATGGGGGGAGGTAGGTTGTAGACTTTGGAGGACAGGGACCTGCATTGGAGACCATCATCCACTTTTTATTTTCTGCTATTTTTAAAGAAGTCAGACTTTACATGGCAGTCTGGAAATAAAATGAAACTAGAGACTGATTGTTACGGTTGGGAAAATAAATAACTGCACATATTCAACAATGTGTCCTGATTGGACAAGGTGGTGGCTCCATATTGTTCACACTGCTGCTAATTTACAAGTGTTGCTTCTGAAGGTATGCGAATGTTATTACATTCTGGTTTGTAAAAAAACAGTAGGTAACATTTTGACGGGGAAAAACGAATTCATGAAAATTAATGAATCCCTTAAAAGACAAACAGTTCTGCCTTGACAGCAGGTGTCGAATAATAAAACAGAAAAATACAACAAAGGACAATTTTTCATGAATTGTCGCTGATTAGTTAATGCTAATTGTGTGTAACATACAAGTTTTATTTGAAATTCTCACAATTAAAATACGTCACAATATTTCACCAGAGATATATTCAATTTTTGGGTTGTCAAAGCTGACTACAATATGTTGCATTGTGTAATGCTTATCCTGAACTTTAGCAGAACATCAGTTTAATAGTTCATATCAGGTATTTATTACTAACATAGACGACAGTCTAACAGATTCAAAAAATCTATCTACCTATCTAGGTGGCTCCACTTTGAATGGATAGTCTTAACAGATGAACTATGCAGTGTTTATGCAGACGCTAAAGCTTTGTTCATGAATTGTTTCAACAGGTATTTGTTTGTCGCTCAAACGCTGGGAGCCAAGCCTTTAAAAGCAGACCGTCCTGCTGTCTGTTTGCTGTCAGGCACACAGCAACAGCAGCTGTGGGAGATAGGAACCCAAGCCCAGGGTTTCAAGGTCTCATGAGGAAGAAAAGGCTAGAAAACAGACAGGAACACGGTGGCCCTAAATAATCCTAAATATTGTCAATCATATCCAACCAAGGGATGGGTAAGTAAGTAGTTATAACCAGCCCCTTTTACCCCTTTTTAGGGCAGGTTGGCGAGACGCCGGGCAGGGAGGCCTGTCCCCCCCACCCCTCCAGCACACTGCCTCTTGTCAACATAGCCACGGCTTCAGCCAACCCTCACAGTGATGCCGTCCAGGATATGCTCACGTTCCCTAGCACGGGCTCACCCCCACGCCCATGCTCCTGCCCCCCCTGCACCCCATGACCCCCCAGGACTCGTGTGGAACGGATGCTCATACCCCTCTCCACCGCACCGCATGATATGATGTCACCCAGGAGGAGCCTGTGGTCTTCAGCCAATCATGAAGAACTATTCACTTATTGATGAAGGTGAAGAGTTGCTTGTCATGATTGATCTTCAGGCACAGACGTTCAACAGTTTACCAAGCTGTCTGCATGTGACATGATGAACACATGGTAACGTGTGTGTGTGTGTCTGCTTACGTTAGGGCACTTCCTAGGTGAGTCATGAAGCCCTACACGGGTTCATTGCCAATGCGACACACATTGGTTCATGAATTATAAAACTAAGAGCAATTATAGCTTTTACACAAATTACACACAGCATGCTGAATGCAAACAGTAATTAGGTCAGTGGTTATTTCCTGCAACACCTGGGCTTGCGTTAAGTGTTGGATATCAATTATTGATGCCTCCTGTCTTAGTGCTAGCCTAGCGTAGCCACAGTTAGTGCTAGGGATATTAGCATGCACATAATCACTGTAATGACATTGTGGACACTTGAAGTCCTGTGTTTAGCTGAGTGCTGCGTGTCTTCCCATGTTTGTACCAACATCTTCTCAAGCTTCCAATCCGTGAAGAGCTGTACAGTACGGGCTTAAAGCATTTCATTTGAAAATTGCTCCAGTGGATGAAGGATTTTTGCACTTGTTTATGATTCCAATGATCTTGACTCACTAATACTGTATTATACTTGAGAATAAATAAAGACATCTCTAATCTTCAAAAGCGGTTGTCTTTCTTTCTAGAAGCATTGAGAAATGGTGATGATGTTGAATGATATTGTCACTATGTGCAGCATGTGGATAAGTGCCCAGGGCCCAGGACCCCAGAGTAATGCCATTTACATAAGTTGCTTCTTAGGGGATTGATACATCTCTTAATCTTCTTATGATTTGCTGGTCATGTTCCAAAGATGCTTTGCTCAACCTGAAAATCCTGGAAATCATCCAGACCTCAGGGATTGCGTTCAGGCTGATCGGATAGAAGAGTCACTGTGTGTAGCCTCGTCAAAAGATACCTGAAAATAGTCAGACGTCGGTTTCCACCACAATACATGCTTCCACCACAATGCATGCTTCTAGCTTCTAGCAGAATGTAAATGGTAAAAATATAAATAAGTAAAAAAATAAATAAATAAAAACACGTTCACCATGTACAAAATGGACATATGGGAATCTTAAACATGTTTAAAGAGATCATTAAACAAATTCCACTGAACAGGCACTTACACTTCGTTTGGTCATCGTATAGGTCAAGCTGCAAACGCAAGCATTCACCTCCTCAGGTCCTAGCCAGTGATCCAAGCAGTGATCTGACTTCAGGAACAGCTCCACAACACGCCACGCTACCCAGGGGCAGTATAACATATCCAATGCCCTAGCTCCGTGCACACATCCTACGAGCATCCTCAGACTTCCTCAGAGCAAACAGCGGGTCCCTGCCCAAAACATGTAGGTCAAACGTCCTTCAGAAAATGTAAAAATCAAAGATGATGTTGTGCGGCCTGACTTTCTATGTTGTATGTTGATGCACAGTCAACGTTTTTTTGTTATCAATTTATGTATTTTTGACGTTTCTACGTGCCCTCTGGTATATGTTCAGATGCTGTTGGTGAACCGTTCAATACTGAGAGCAACCTTGAAGCACAGCCATGTGAGACGTCTGGTAAGCACATCTCCTCCAGAGCTTCCTCCTCCAGGCCTCGTCTCTCTGGCTCAGGAGAGATGCTCACCTTGAACTCTTTGTTTCTATGGTGACTTTGCCTCTTCCTCACAGCTGGAAGGCTCCTGTTCCCCGGAGCCGGCCACTTGTTTGAACATGTGGTGGTGGAGGTGGTGGGTCCTTCCTACGTCTGAAGCCCATCCTTTCCACGGACGTCTTGCTCTTACGCTGAATGCGTTGCTGTGTTTAACCGCTGAGCATGAATCTTTTTTTTACAACCAAACACAAATTAGTGAGTGTTGTTATGGAAACGGAGGAGCCCCCATGGATTTTGGCTTGCACCTTAAGTAGGTCATGCGGTCTTTTAGAAAGGCCTGATAAGATAGGGAAGGTATGCATCTAGGATAATTAAATCAAATCATACCATATTAATATCTTAACCTGTGTAGAAAAAAACAGAACTTTTGTGTCAAGATCAGCTGCAATGATTCAAGATCAGAAAAACAGTCGCTCCTCTAATTACTACTAAAACAATGTGTAGGTTTGCTGTTCCTACTTAAAGAAACATGTATTACATTAACTTTATCAATACCATGCTTGTACCTTGGTCTATTCATAGTGAAACAGACTCACAAACCAAATTCCAAATGCAAGATATCTCTACACAAACGATGAATAATTATAAATTCCTCATTCTTCATATAATTTCCAGTACAGTATATTATAATATATTTGTTCAGAGAAGGGCTGACATGTAAACAATGTCATGTCTGGAGTTGCATACTATGATGGTATGATTAACTCTGTCCCTCCGTTGCCCTGTTTGAACAAATGCCCTTCTAACCACCTGGGGACTGGACCTCCTGAGACGCTGTGGTCTGTCCCTTAGTCTGGGGACTGGACCTCCTGAGACGCTGGTCTGTCCCTTAGTCTGGGGACTGGACCTCCTGAGACGCTGGTCTGTCCCTTAGTCTGGGGACTGGACCCCCTGAGACGCTGGTCTGTCCCTTAGTCTGGGGACTGGACCTCCTGAGACGATGGTCTGTCCCTTAGTCCGGGGACTGGACCCCCTGAGACGCTGCTCTGTCCCTTAGTCCGGGGACTGGACCCCCTGAGACGCTGGTCTGTCCCTTAGTCTGGGGACTGGACCCCCTGAGATGCTGGTCTGTCCCTTAGTGTCAGACATGTTGCGATTGGGGGGGAGAGAAAACAAATATTGAATGTAGTGTGAGGGTGAGGGTGAGGGGGGTGGGGTGTTATAAGGGAATTTAAAGACTCATCTGTCTGTTTCCTTAATGAGCGCAAGCGCAACTCGGACCTTGGCTGATATTCCGAGGGGCCTCATTAAAAGGAGGTGGGATCCAGCGGAGAGAGGAGCCACATAGGTGATTTTAGTCACAGTCCAAAAGTGAGCGGGCTAATTAGGGAGAGTGATGGCCTTTCCTCGTCAGCCGCTGGAGAGACACAAGGGCACACATTGTCCACTTCCACCGGCCTCGATGGGTCCACCCATACCGTCTTCCCGTAGGCGCAAACAGGCCACCAGGAGCGGTGCCGAGAGGTTTGATCAGGGACTGGAGAGCAGCTCAGGGACAGTCGATGGTGGCTGTGATGGTGGAGGGAGACGGTATGGTGGAGAGACAGTATGGTGGAGGTGGTGGAGAGAGACAGCATGGTGGAGGTAGTGGTGGAGAGACAGTAGGGTGATGAGGGAGACAGTATGGTGGAGGAGGTGAAGAGAGACAGTATGGTGATGGAGGGAGACCGTATGGTGGAGGAGGTGGAGAGACAGTATGGTGGAGGTGGTGGAGAGACAGTATGGTGGAGGTGGTGGAGAGACAGTATGGTGGAGGTGGTGGAGAGAGACAGTATGGCGGAGGTGGTGGAGAGATAGTATGGTAGAGGTGGTACTCAAGTTGTAACAAAAATGTTACAGGGGGGCGGGTGGTTTAGATTTAAGGTTTCATTTGTGCTGATGATGGATCATTTGTGCTGCTGACAGCGCATATGGTGGGAGAACAACAGTGTACCCTTTTGATTGAAGATAATTATATATTACATGGCAAATTAAAATGAATCTCAAGTCAAGTCTATTTTAATTCAAGTGCAAGAACAAAGGCATTAAACAAATGTACCATTTACAAAATCTGAAAATGATGCATATACAAATTCATGGCACCACCTGACATTTGTTGAACTTGAACTCAAGCTGGAGGAGGAACAGGTTTGATGGTGTTAGAATGAGCAGACTGTCAAGTAGCCTGTCAAGTTAGGGTTTTTTGGATAAAATAAGAGCGCAGTCACCTTGCCCACATTCAATGAGAGAAATATTTACTAGTCCAGTAACAGGGTTTCCACCAGAACATGTTTTGGTGGAAACACCAAAACATGCATGCAAGGAAAAGTAATAGGTAGTAATGGTTTTCCTTGCACTTGCCATGACATATTGTAGTGAGCTTCACAGTAGGGAGTTTTACAAACAATGATAGCATGTTGAAATTCAACCACCAGATGCCGATCGGACAGGACAGAGTAGCACGGCAGATAGCCCTCATAAAAATAAAAGGGTAATATGTTTTTACTCTGGCTAATTATGGAGGCAGGCGTGTGTTGCTTAAGCGACCGCTGTAAAGTGCTATGGGAAACCCTGCAGTAAGCTATTCCAGTTGAAACAGATAGCTGGTGTTCAGGGCTCTCAAGTTTTAAACACCAAGAGTGAGATAGTTCTAGTATAGGACATTACACAAAAGGACAAGCTAGAGATGCAACACGTCACCTCACCCAGACGCATTTGACTCCTTGCACTACAAGGTCAAGAGCTTGCACTGGAAGCAAATGGAATTTTGCAGACTGTATTTTCAAACAGTTCAATCATTTTCCTCAGTTCTAGCAAAACCAACACAACAATGCACACTATCGGTCCAAGAGAATCATATGGTCTGGAGGGTCACTGGTCCGGCAAGGTTTTGGTCCAGTGGGTCATTGGTCCAGGTGCGGTAGGCAACTGTCGTGGATTCATTCATAAATTAAAACCTTCTCCAAGAGTCAGTTTTCTGCTGGAGCATTTACATGCCAACCTTAACACTTCAATTACATTTACTGGACATTGTTGGATTCTGTACAAGTCCATAGAGATGGTTGCAGCAAAGTTCCAAGATCTGAAATAGAGGATTCTTAAATGTGCAACAGAATAATGCAAGTGCTTACCTGCATGTCCAGCTTGGAAGTGTTGGACCAGGAAGCCCTCGTTCCAGACCCAGGACCTCGCACCAGAACATGGACCTCAGATCAGACTAACCCGATCTGGACAGCTAGATCCTCAGATCTTTTAGCTCTTCACCCTTTGGGAGTCAAACTGGGGCTGTCCTTTAGGCACCCTTACACTACATTTTCCAGTTAGCACTGGCCATAACAGCAGTCACATACAAGGTGTGGTCATTCTGTAGGCCAGACAGGTGAGGTACACCTGAGGTCTACCAACCCCCAGATGGTGGGAGACTTGATATTTGATACTTGATATAGCATGATACTACTAGGGTTTCCTCAGCTCCTCCTAGAGAGGGTGCTGGCAAACCCTACGCTACTTCAAGTTGCCAGCTTCCCTACGGTGTTTGCCAGGGTTCCTATACAGTACAGAGCAGATCAAAACATTGAGCATACCGTCATCAAGGGGAAACCAAGGGGGCCCCCCATAAATCAGGTCAGTCACAACACAGATAAAAATCACTTGTACAGACAATCACCACTAAACCAGTTAGACACCACTCACAAGTGAACATTTAAACTACTACATACAACCATCACAAACAAGATAACATTAAAACTACTACAGATTATCAGCACTGAACAGGTTAGACATCACAAATTAACATTAAAACCATGGCAACCAAAACCAAATTACTAAAACCACATGCTGCTTTAAAAGTAAGTAAAAAAAAGGCTAAACTGAATCCCAAATGTACAAACCCTTTCCACCACTAGTGATATAATAAAATGGTACTCACCGGTGAAGGTCTCGTTGAGGAAGTGCGTTGTTGGTCGCCATGGTCCTCTTGTTTGTTCAGTATATGAAAACACGGACCTCCATGTACTTCTTCAGAGACTGCCTTATATAGGAGGTGAGCGACACAGTTGAATTTAATTAAGGGTTAATGAACATGAAGACCCAATCAGAGAGCACACAGGTGAATATAATTGAAGGGGAAGTTCAGAATTCAGTTACATTTACATTTAGGGGATTCAGCAGACGCTTTTATCCAAATCTTAAAAGTAAGCCATGCAAGGCGACGGCATGTCATGAACAGGTAGGGGTTGTTCAGGGACACCTCAACACTCGAAATGGCAACCTACCTGTTGCCGAAACACTGCTCTACCCCCTGAGCTTCTGCTGCCCCCAAGTACTGCTCCTCAGTACACCCAAGGCAAATCATGTATAATTATCGATGTATACGTCTGTTGATAGAATATTAGAAATAGAACCAACCTTTCAACCAACCTCCCTCAGATCAAGCTGTCCTTGTCGCTCGGCCATGATTCTGAAATCAGTGCACGTTCCCCTCGTCCAAATATTTTAGCCTATTCGCAGAAACTAAATGATGAAATAGTAAATAACAGGGAAGGGGAAGGGGGATGACCATTTTACAAGGGAGATGATTTTGATCATCTTTATTTCAAAGGGGGTTAGTCATCCCCCCTCAACATGAGTGCTGGGTGGAGGTGGTGGTAGAGAGTGACAGTCTGGTGGGGAGAGAGAGACAGTCTGATGTGGCAGAGAGAGACAATCTGGTGGAGGTGGTGGTAGAGAGTGACAGTCTGGTGGGGAGAGAGAGACAGTCTGATGTGCCAGAGAGAGACAGTCTGGTGGAGGTGGTGGTAGAGAGTGACAGTCTGGTGGGGGGAGAGAGACAGTCTGATGTGTCAGAGAGAGACAGTCAGGTGGGGCTAGAGAGACAGGCTGGTGTGCTAGAGAGATAGTCTGTGCTAGAGAGAGACAGTCTGATGTGCTAGAGAGAGACAGTATGGTGGAGGTGGTGGTAGAGAGAGACAGTCTGATGTGCTAGAGAGAGACAGTATGGTGGAGGTGGTGGTAGAGAGAGACAGTCTGATGTGATAGAGAGAGACAGTATGGTGGTGGTGGTGGTAGAGAGAGGCAATCTGGTGGGGCTAGAGAGACAGTCTGATGTGCTAGAGAGAGACAGTCTGGTGTGCTAGAGAGAGACAGTCTGTGCTAGAGAGAGACAGTCTGATGTGCTAGAGAGAGACAGTATGGTGGAGTTGGTGGTAGAGAGAGACAGTCTGGTGGGGCTAGAGAGACAGTCTGGTGTGCTAGAGAGAGACAGTCTGGTGTGCTAGAGAGAGACAGTATGGTGGAGGTGGTGGTAGAGACAGACAGTCTGTCTGGTGGGGCTAGAGAGACAGTCTTGTGTGCTAGACAGGGTGTGATGCATCATGTTGGGTTTACCTCTGAGGAGCACTGTCCTAGCTCTGAACTGGGCCGGTAAAGACTGGAGTGCTGGGTCTTGCATGGTGTGTCAACAGCCACACAGCCACTGACATCTGATGCATATTAATTATCCACAGCTCTGCCAAATTTCAGCATCATTTCAATCACTTCTCGATCGGGATCCTCTCCAAGCTGTTGGTGCTGCGTCGCTCTTATTGATGAAGACACGTCAATATCTGCATTATGCATATGGGCGAGCAGGTCTGGTACCGGGGCTGGTCACATGGTCACCTGACATTGAGGCGGAGGCTGCATGTTGCTCTCCAGAACACTGTGGTAGCACTCCCTCTAATCTTAATTGATGGTGCTGGGGCTCATCTGCTAAAAGCTACCCTATATTTATCTGCCTGATATATATATATGTGCACTAATAGCAATTGCTTTTCTGCCGCCTGTCCTTGAGAGGCAGCCGGCGGCTGAAGGGGACGAGTGTGATTGCAATGTCTGGCTGTGACTCTCTCCTCCAGGAGGACCACTGCCTCGTCTTACCCCACCGCATGACCGCCTCCAGTCCCCACACCGTCGTCTGTGACAACATCTGAGGCTTTTACCGGAGACTGGAGACACCAGGGGTCCAGGGACACGCAGGACAGCTCTCAAGACTTGTTGACACACACACACACACACACACACATACACACAAACACACACACACACACACACACACACACACACACACACACACACCACTACTTTTTAACACACACTGCATTCATGTGTAGGTGGAAAGGGCCTGAATAGACTGCCTTTGTTCTGGAGACACATGGTCACATGTTTGGTGGTTTGCACGTGTGAAGAACATGGCTAGGGAGGAACCACAAGCCTTTACAGTACACAGTGTAGTGTATGAAGATGACTCCCCCCGGGACACCAAGTCAGCGAATGAAGCTAGAGTTTGTTTCTTTTAGCTGGTGAGTACAACATGGCCCAGGGAGAGGGGATAAAGCAGTTTGACATACAAACACCTCCACTGCAATACCTTTTGAAGATGCTGTCATCAATCCTGCCAGTATTCGATGAGACAAACATACGACAGTATGTTAGTGAGAGTAAATGACAGTGAGTTAGGCAGTGAGTCCTGCTGCTCTTTATGATCGGTACTTCTATTCTTACATCAGGGCAATGATTGATCCATGCCCTTCTCTAAAGTCACCCATGTGTGACCTGGGCTGTCCAGGCTGACCGGCTCCGGATGGCACAGCCACCACACAAAGGCCTCCAATGAGAAATTGATTTGACAAGCATTCAATCATTTCCACACGTTAATCATGTGTTGAGAGATGTGTGTGTGTGTGTGTGTGTGTGTGTGTGTGTGTGTTCTGGGGGTTTGTGTGTTATGATGCAGCATACACGTGCACACACACACACACACACACGCGCACACAGGCATCTCTCAAGATATACAAACATGGCCAATTACAAGCACATACGTAAGCACATAGCTCTAACAGACACCCAAACACACACACACACACACACACACACACACACACACACACACACACACACACACACACACACACACACA
>JAOTIX010000030.1:19201574-19211954 GCA_027123715.1 Gaidropsarus macrophthalmus
GTCAGAGCATGAAGAGTCAGAGCACCCAGAGACAGAGCAACTAGAGTCAGAGCACCCAGTCAGAGCATGAAGAGTCAGAGCACCCAGAGACAGAGCAACTAGAGTCAGAGCACCCAGTCAGAGCATGAAGAGTCACAGACGACTCAGAGTAAGGTCAGAGCAGAGTCGTAGCAGACTTAGCGTGTCCAGAGTCTGAGGAGAGTCAGAGCACCCAGAGTCCGAGCAGAGTCATATCAGACTCAGTGCCCAGAGTCAGAGCAGACTCAGAGTAGAATCAGAGCACCCAGAAACAGAGCACCCATCTGCTTGGAGGGTGCTACGTGCATTGCATGCTAAATGTGCTGTATGCTCTAATTAGGCATTCCATGCATTTACATAACAAGCAGAAAAAGAAAGAAACGACTTCATTTAATGCATGAGCGATGACTGCTGCTGTTTGATTGTGAGAGGGGAAATGCAAAAGGATAATAAATGTGCTTTACAACATGTTTAATTTGGTCTTTGGAAAATTTTATCCATCAACATCATGAGACAAAACAGCTGCATGCTTATTTCTGTGGCTGATTGAACACAACTCATTTCTCTTTGAGACGGCCCAGCGTCCCTTTAACTACAACAATTCATCCAACCAGCCTAAAGGAACCTTCTTAAAGAGGCGGGAAGGCAACTCATAATAAAACAGCCTGATGATATTCACCGTAATTTCCATCCGCTGTTGGCCCTAATAACTCTACCTCTGTCAGAGGCAAAGCCCCATGGAAATAAAGAGATTCATCATCTTTTATACTCCACGCTTCACCGTCCCTGAGTACCAGGAAATCATTTCAATTTCTCCTCTTGATGAGCTTCTACTCATGGGCAATTATCTCCCCACAATAGATGGTTCCTTGGTGGACCATTGGGCTGGTGTTCTCCAGACCAACGTACTGCTGAGCTCAGATGATGCAGCGACAGAGAGGTAGGAGATGAACGAGAGACAGAGAAGATAAAGAGAGAGAGAGAGCAGGAAGGAAAGAGGTAGGAGGTGAACGAGAGACAGAGAACATGAAGAGAGAGAGCAGGAAGGAGAGAGGTAGAGAGCGAAAGAGCACAGAACTACACCGAATGAGAGAAAGACAAAGAGAGGGTAATAAAGAAATAGAGATGGAGAGAATGAGCAAGACAAAGAGAGCCACAAATAGAGAGAGACAGAAACAGAACCCAAGGTGGAGGCTTGGGGTTAGAGAAGGAGGAGGTTTGGTTTAAAGAAATCCAGAGAAAGCGTGAAGATGTTCTATACGTCTCCATGGATATAAAAGCCATGATGCTCCATTATGCCTATCTGTGGTGTTGAACGGAATGAGGCTTTGTGTTTTGTTTTTAATTAGAAGTTAGTATCGAGAAAATGCTGGGGAATCACCAATGTTGCGTGGGAATGATGTCTGTTTTATGTCAAATATCGGTGTATTGTTGACTGAGCCTGCCTATGACGTGCTATGCTACGCTATGCTGATCTAAATGGGTGTGACACTGGTGGTTTGTGCGACAGCCATCTCAGAGAGATCATGTGTTTGCTGTCAGAGCTTCACCCTGCATGTTAGGCTGCTGGGTCTCTGTTCAGCCCACCGTGAAGCAGGTTATAGGGGTAACGTGTTTAGGAGAGCAAGGAAAGTAAAACCATCAACAGACTGGTATCTAAAAACAAGCAAACAAGCGGTCAGAATCAGGACCAACTAAATCACCCTAAACACAACATGAATTGTGGCCAGTCATTTTTCTGTAATACAAAAGCATTTTGCATGATAGGATGTATGTTCAGACTGCATGCTGTCTGTTGTCTCAAACCGAGCCGGTTTGCGTTTGAATGTATGACATCATGTGGGGCTGTGCAGTAGATCCCAGGGCTTCTGAGCACCTCTGCAAACACACCTCTAGATACTCAAATCCCAAACTAACCCAGTTCTCCTGCAGAACATCAGACAAGAAGAGGCTTGAAGAACTTTAGTTGCTTTGGAACTCAGAGGTCAGAGTTCCAGGGTGACTTCTAACACCAGTGTCTGGATCTCCTGGGCCAATCAGAGCAGCCCGGCGGCCTTGTGTCGTCAGAGCAGATCTGGATTCTGCTGTGTGACAACCCGTTTGCCAAAAGGAATGTGTAATTACATCGCTGTGTACCTTACAGTCCATGGAGCACATGGAGTACGTCTCCATGGGACAGGGAGGGAAGGGGTTTTGTTCTTCAGTGTAAGATGTGACTGAGCTAGCGGCCGTCTGCTCCTGAGACTCCGGCTCTACCGAGACGGGTTCAAGGCTTTAACCAACACCAGTCTCTTCTTCATCCAGGTAGAGACTAGTCAGAGGAAATGGCCCCCTGTCTCCTGCTGTCACTCAGACCTCTCCAGCCCCCGGGGGCGGGGCTTACCCTGACCGTGTGCAGACCGTCGCTTGGCAGACAGGCTCGCTGTGACACAAAAACAAACAAGCTGCGCGCCTTGTGTGGCCTGTTGCTGTCTAGGAAGAAGAAGCAAACAAGCCTCCAAACTGTGAGTCTCTGCTGCTGTCGTCTCCCATTTAGAATATGTATTTATTCTTTATTTAGTCACTAGAAGGTGTTATGTTGACACTCAGCAGGCGCCTGCACTTCCCGCCTTTGGTCTGATGGTCCCTCCTTCACTGTGTTTTGTGTAAATACAGTGGTGAGGGGCTAAATGTCAGGGGTCAGGGGTCACGGCGGGGAGAGGAGCACCTCAATGTGGAGAGCCTCGTCTGCGGAGAGTTGGTGGACAGAATGGAGCTCTGAGGCGAGTGCTTAATAAATAAGAATGAATGGAGGCTGAGCAGCGCTGCAGGGACTCGCTGGATAAGAGTCTGTACACCTGCAGAGGCTGTCAAGCACCACTAGGCTTTAGTGATTTGGTTTAAGGAACATTTCGCACAGGCCGCTGGGAGCTTACATCCAACTCCTCTTTTTCTATCATAAAATAGAGCTTGGAGTGGAGATGTGAAGCCCAGCAACATGTCTGCAGGTGTCTCTTGGTCAAATGACATAGTTTACATTCCAGAGCTGCTGGCCTCGCAGGGCCACTTTAATACGCTATTAGACAGAAAAATGCTATTAGAAAAATGCTAAAACAAAGTCTTTACCCTCACTATTCATAAGGTCTGTCAAATGTCTCACTCCTCCATACCTCAAATCCCTTTAATTTAGCAACAATATGTACATAATATATACATAATAAACAAGCTGTCCTGATGGTTCTATGTTTACAATAACACAAACACATGTTTTAAATAGTGCTAAAGATCATATCATCACAAGCTAATTCCATATAATGTGTCTGTTCCACAGGGGTAGAATTGATCAATAATATCAGCATGTAGGACATTGAAAAGCTCCTGATCAGGACAGCAGCTGAGCTGTTTAAGAGCAGCTTTATTCTGAACACGTGTCCATCTGTCTTCCTGTCCTCACTTTATCTGACCACTGGGAAGATTGATTTGGCCCCAGAGAATTAGGGCCCAACTATTAAAATGAGGAGCCAGCGAGGAAGGAGGAGAGGGAGGGAGGGGAGAGAGAGAGAGAGAGAGAGAGAGAGAGAGAGAGAGAGCATGGGCAGCTGAAGACAGCAGAATGCCCCCACTCCTTCACTCTCCCTCTCAAATGGGCCCTTAATGATTTATAGATGTTTGCTTTAAAAAGTCATCGGCATTAATCCCATGGCTCATTAACCGTTTAATTAAAATTAAATTCTGTGTTAGGAGTTAAGCAGATTGAGAGTATTTCCTCCTGTTGGGAGGCTGTTGAATCACCTCATTTTAGGAAATGCATTTTGTACGCAAGCCGTGTAGCAGCACCACATCTGACACGAAGTAGCAAACATGATGAGGAGAGAGGCCTGGATAGAGGCTCGTGAACTGAACGTTTGCTTAGGAGACGACTTGTGAAGACCAACAACCACAAGAAGACATGATGCACAACCTCCCCTGTGAGGTAGTTTGAGAAGAATACACACTACATCCACACTACAGTACCTTGAACTGTGCAAAAGAAAAGAGTCTACGTTACCAAGGTCACCAGCACTGATGCATTATGGGGAAGATGGCTGCAGCGATCACATACAGGAAGCTTTTGGCTTGATGCACACTTGACTTTGGAGAAGAAGTACTTTGGCAGAGGAGCATTACATTAAGTGAGGCGCACAGGGCTTCAATATGACCTTTAATGATCAATGACTCCAATATATATTTTATTTTGGTAGCCACGGCCAGGCCCCAAAAACACATTTGATCACCGGTATCGGTGCGGTGCGGTCATCCTTCCAGTGTCACATTCGCTCTGCTTGCTGATCACTGCGCTAAACCTTTGGTTACCGCTTGTTCTTTGTGTAACTTGTTTTCATGTGATTGAGCCGTTGTGATTTGGTAACATAATGCAGCATTGTTTGTCTGTGTCAAACCAAATGTTTTGGTGTTGCAGACTATTGATCATGCGTTTCTATGGGCAGCAGCATATGACGATGAGGAGAACGGGGCTCAACATATCCCCCCGGTGATTCCCTGCAGCTCCTGTTTGCATTTGGCTGTTCACATCACCGGCCCTATTTCCCATTAAGGCTTTGCCAGAGGTTGAATCGTTTCAGTTGTTTGTTTTTAAAATATCAAACTAGCCCCACGATTAAGCCCCGTTCCCCGCGGCCGTCTCCAGACGACTTCACGCATGCGTGAGCGCCGGGCCTCCTGTGTGGAGACTGCCTCTCCAGGTGTGAAGGGTTTCCTCTCAGAACCACAGAACCGTGGAGCAGCAATCTTATTCCAGCCTAATCCAGCCTCTTCATCATCACACTCAAACGACTGACTTTCCCCGGAGCCTCAATGGCCAGCAGTGATTTGTGATTATCCACTAACCAGCCAGGTCTGGGTGTGAATGCAGAGAATCTGCTCAGTGCTGGGGTAAATGGAGGTCAGCTGCACTCAGACACGCAGCCCATTATTGATGTATTTATCTGTTTCTGAGATGATGATCCGTATTCATCCGGTGTGTTGCTGTCCTCTTGCAGCTGTTCTGCACCATAGCTCCCTGATAGGTGCGCTCGCAGAGTCTTTCAACGCAAGCATTCTCTGAAGGAGTGTTTGCCTCCGCCTTACGGAGAGAGGAAGAGAACAGGAAGTGAAGGGAGTGAAAGTAAGAGTACTTTTAGAGACGATCATGCGGTTGATCTCTCATCAGCCATAACATCACAGCTGAGTTCGGTCCTATGAGATCAGGTGACGTGATGGCTCCACCGCAGGGCTGAGTGTAATGAACAGAGAGTCCAGCGCTGTGAGGGCCGGTCGGTCACCCAATATCTGCTCTGCCATGGTCTCCAGCAGTGGGGAGGTGGGGTGGGGGGAGCAGTGATTGATTGCCGGGCTCCCGGCGTAACACAACCCCAGTCATTTTCCTCCGCAGGTTATTATAGCATTTAAATAGCACACATGCAGACACACACAACCCACACACACACACCTTCCCAGCGTTTACCGCGGAAGCACTTTGCAGACCAAGATGTGGTCTGGAAGTGCTGGGAACGAAAGCGGGTCGAACAGATTAATTCATGGGCTCCAGAAATACCCTGGTTGGAGGTGTATTGGCTGGCCCATGCGTAAGCTGAGCTTCACATCCGATCATCTCCACTAGATACCTCTCATCAGAAGGTGCTTTTCGCTGTCATTTTAACTTCCATATGCTGCCTTATGGTGATTCATCGTCTGACCAGTTTGTCAGACTGGAAAACCATAGACAACAACGTCATCTGATGGTCTTCATAAAGGACGGCCCATTACATTGACCTAAAGTTCTGACACCATTATGCGATGTCAGCTGGGATAGGCTCCCATTTAATGCTACACATTACCCGTTTGAGTAATGTGTAATGTAGAACTGCAGTACTACTGCCATTCCTGCCTCTCAGACTAATGACACCCGCCCCCCCCGACATACGCAGGCCTTTGGAGTCGAGCCCACCCCCACCCCCAAGCCAGCGTCCCCAGAAGACGGCCGGTTTGACAACAACAGTTGTTCTGGTGGGTTATGACTTTTCCAACTAATGTCTTTGCTTAAGTCTGGCTGGCGTCCAGACAGAGAGCCGTGCTGGCAGCCAGCGCCGCTTCCAGAGCCAAACCAGGCAGCCAGAGATCCAGGCGTCCGGGGACGGCCGGGGGGCAGCAGCTGGGCGGGGGACGGGGGTCCGGGCCGCCGAGGGGCTCTCTGAACGCTAGAGGTTGGTTTCATACCGTCACACGTTTATTATTCACAGTGAAGGATTGAGCGGAATTTGACGCACCACGCCATATTTGTGTCTCTTGTGTTTGTGTTTCATGTAAACAACTCAAGGACATTGTGTTCCAGGAGGGAAAAATAGATTTTAGCAATGCTTCAGCTGTTGTTTTATATTCTTTAGCTTATGCTCCTTTGTTAGTTAGTTGGGTCTGAACCTTTATCTGCTTGGGACGAAAATTGTCACCTTTCATAGAAGATCGCTGCATTCATTTGGGTGAATGCAGCTCTCTCTCTCCCCATCCTTCTCTCCCCCTCCTCTCTCCCTCATCTCTCTCTCCCTCTCTATCCCTCCTTCTCTCGCTCTCCATCCTTCTCTCTCTCTTCCTCTCTCTCCCTCCCTCCCTCCCTCTCTGCCTCCCTCTCTCTCTGTGACTGGGCTGTGAAGGTTCCTGAGTGTCTCTGTGGTCCGGGAGGTGAGGCCCGGGGTCCGGGGGCCCAGCGGCCCGGTTGGCTCCCCGTCAAAGGCCCCTCTCTTTGTAGCGGCCAGGCGGCCCCTCGTCCCTCAGCAGAGGGCCCCGGCGCTGCGGCTGCTGGCAGGGCCGTGATTCACTGCCTGCGGCGGACGTCCTCGAGGACGGCCTGGAGCCGGTGGACTCTTATGTGGGGCACGCTTGACGGCGTGGGGCTCTGAAATACTGAATCCACAACGCAGGAAATAGAATGGAACAGAACCAAAGTCATGTGAGCCACAACCCCTCTGTCCCTTCTGCTGTGAACCCCGCGGGTCAACACACACATACACGCATACACACACACACTTACACATGCATACACACACACACATACACATGCATACACACACATATACATGCACACACACACACACACACACACATACACATGCATACACACACGCATATACACACACATACACGCACACACACACATATATACATATACACGCACGCACACACACATGCATACACACATACACACACATACACAAGCCTGATCCCGACAGCCATGCGTGCCCCGAACGCCGTGTGGGCGGGGCTCCAGGCCTGGCAGGAGTGTGTGTTCACACACACGTGTGATTCAAAGGCTGCGTCTGGATCAC
This sequence comes from Gaidropsarus macrophthalmus, assembly GCA_027123715.1. Classification (NCBI taxonomy): domain Eukaryota; kingdom Metazoa; phylum Chordata; class Actinopteri; order Gadiformes; family Gaidropsaridae; genus Gaidropsarus; species Gaidropsarus macrophthalmus. Next base: position 19,208,930 of record JAOTIX010000030.1, read on the forward strand.
GACGAGCAAGCCTGACGAGGAAATGCAAATCCCAGGTCATGTGACGCTGTGGTCTTCAGGGTGAAGCTGTTTACCGGGTCTTTGCTCTGACAGTGTGTGTGCGTGTATATCTGTGTGTGTGTGTATGTGTTGTTCTACACACATATCTGTGGGTAAAGTTTCCGTGAAGTGGGAGGGAAACAGGAGACGAGCGGCAGCCTTTCTTCATGTGTTGTCTCCAAACAGACGCATGGCTGTCACTCAGCCTCACTGAAGAGTGCTATCACATGTAATCTCTTCAAAGGTTCTCCCCCGGACCCTCCGTCTCAGGTGCCTGTCAGGGGCCCCTCAGAGGCCACCAGCAGTAAATATAGAAGGGCCTCGACACTCCATTCAGGCTCCTCTGAAGCCACGCAGCGGGGCCTTCTTCATCAAGCTCTGTGTTCTGAGACTTCAGTCCACCCTGTCGCTACAGGCGAACCAGGAAAGTAACCAGAAATACTTCCTCGCAACTCTTGCATACAAATACTGAAAAATCACATCACTCTTAATCAGAAGTGAAGCTCCTTCAAATGAAATAAAATAAATAAACAAATTGAACGAAACCGAGCCAAACTGAAATAAATAAAGGTGGAGTGGCTTCCAGTGGACCGACCTTGGTGGAAATGGAATATAATATTCATAAATGGTATGTGTTCACCGTTTCTATGTTCAAAGGAGAATACATTTTACATTTTGAACCTTAATATGGCCCTGTGTGGTCCTGGGCCCCATGTGGCCCCATGTGGTCCTGGGCCCCATGTGGCCCCATGTGGCCCCGTGAGGCCCCGTGAGGCCCCGTGAGGCCCCGTGAGGCCCCGTGTGGCCCTGAGCCCCATGTGGCCCTGGGCCCCTCTTCCCATTTAAGACTGGTGTGTAGTTGGGGTCAGAAGTCACTTGTGTACAGGCGGACTCTAAACAATGTGGAGGGAAACAGATGGACTCGCTGGATCCTCATTGGTCCACGTTCCTGGATCAGTGTGTATTGCAAACATTTGCTCTGTCTTAAATATTTTTGTCTCACTGTGCAATATCAGCCTCAGTAATTGTACCAGGATTACTATTGATCCTCATTTCCATTTCAATTTAGATTCCCGAAGATATGTAATAAATATTTATCACTCCCTCCTGCAGGGATAACGTGTTCTTTTCGTGCTCCACGCGGGACACATGCTATGAAGAGCAGCTTTGTCACATAATTACATTGTGTCTCCACGCCTGTGTGGGCCTCAGTGTGTTAAAACCGCCGTGTGATTGTGTTTGCTGCTGTGTGGTATGTGTGTGTGTGTGTGAATACATGTGTGCATGCATTTGGGTGTGATTGTGCGTGTGTTGTGAGAGAAAGTGTGTGTGATTGTGTGTGTGTGTGTGTGTGTATCTATATGTGTGTGTCTCTGCATGTGCATGCTCGCCGCAGTCCATTGGCCAATACAAATGAACCTTAAAGGTTGAACAGATAAAAGAGAATCACGACAACACTTCCACAAGCAGCCTCACCTCACAGAGGACGTGAGCAGTGGGGGCTGGGAGGACCTCAGAGACCCAGGATGGAGACGTGAAGGTTAAGCCCATTCCAAAACTCATCACTCACACTCACCTAACTCAGAGGAGGAGTTGTGATGTGTGTCAGAGGATCAGTATCTGTATTGTAACCAGGGTGCTGCGGGGGTAATCCGGTTCTGTTCTGCAGTGCTGCTGCGAGGCTCTTTAGGGCTGTCACGTCTCAGGGGCCCAGCAGGCTGTGTCAGAGCCATTAAGGCGATACGAACAGCTCCACACTCTCGTTGTGCTTACTTACTTTTGTCACATAATGCGCCCTGCCAGTGACAAGCAGCCAGCCTGGCCTGCAGCCTGCGGCACCAAGAGGGTGGGGGAGGGGGGGCAGGAGAGGCTGAGGCAATACAAATGACATCCGCCATGCAGTTCAATGCTAAACGGCACATTGATAGTTTGTACTCCAAAAGGTACAGAGCTGAACCTTCAATACCTTCATCCTAAATAAAGTCGGCTGACCCGGAACACAGACGTCATTCTCTCCTTCTTAACTTTGTCCCGTTGTTTGCCACCTTGAACTTGCGGCGTGGCGGCAGGTGGCGTGAGGCCTGCTGGCTGCCCCAGGGTCACATCCGAGGCCCTATTAGCTCATGAAAGAGCAGCACCGCGTGCCAGGCCATTGTTCTCCACGCTGAGATGAAAGGCCGGCGAGCTAATGAACATCTGCCAGCCGGCACAAGGACCATGCCAGACAGACACAGCAGAAAAAAATGGAATTGACCAATGGTGGAGAGCAGCTGGTCCAATCGGGAAGATCTTGATGTAAATGTGGCCTGAGAGCCCCTCGCCAAAGCAGCTGGAGCCCTCTGAGGGGTGTGAGCATACAGCTCTCCTCTCCCCTGGGATCTGATGCCAGAGTTCATCAACTGAGCCTCTCTCCCTCGCCCAAACCCTTTAACCACTCGCTGTTCAAGATGGCCGCCTCACACGGCTGGAGATGGGTTTTGAAAAATATATGATCGGCCAATCAGGAACTTTTCTGGAACCTGAGGAAGGTGAAAGCATCCTTCTGATCTCTCCTTTGATGCTCACAGCGTTTCTCAGCAGCTCACAGCTTTGCTGTGGTCCGTTTGAGGGGAAATGTTGTGAGTTCTGATATTGCAGCATGGACCGTCCAGGTTCTTCATGCATGAAAGAGAAATACAACTGAACAGTCTTGTAGGCAGACACATGACACCTAGAGACAGTAATGGCCTCTATTTAGCAATAATCCTATCTCAATGTACTGACAAATCTCTCTTTCTGTCTAATAACTAAGCCGCCTGCTTACAGCATCCGGATATTCTCTGCATGACTGCAAGGTCATTAACATAATGCTAAAGTGTCATTACGTTACAGACCGCCAGACACAGACCAACGCTTCCACACTAACTGTGGTGTCAAAGCGCCACAAAACCCATCAGAGCAGAAGACTGTGGCGTCGCCGTGGTTACGGGTACTTCCCAAGGCACCC
>JAOTIX010000030.1:19232642-19244456 GCA_027123715.1 Gaidropsarus macrophthalmus
AGATAGATAGATAGATAGATAGATAGATAGATAGATAGATAGATAGATAGATAGATAGATAGATAGATAGATAGAGTACATGGATGGACAAACAGAAAGGCTCCTCATATTTTCCTACACTGATTGGATCTCTCCTTGCCGAGGTCAGATCTGTGTGGCCCTATCTCGCGGTCAGCTCTCCTCTCCTTAGCTGTGTGAACAGTGATGGAGCACACACGCTCATCCAGAGCCCAGAGCCAGGCAGCCCTTTGCCATCATATTTTTCTGTCTAATTAGCATGACATGCTTTAGTCTCTGGCGAGCCGCTTCATTAGGGCTATTATAAACGGGGGCTTCTTTCAAAGGAGAACATTTACGACAAAACGGTTGGCTACTACGGAACAAAACGAGGCGACTACCAAGATGTAAGAAGATTTTGACGCATTTAACAAAAAGGTTTCCTATGAGCTACAATACACAGATAAACGGCTCTATCGTTTGTCACGCGATATACAGGTATATATTGTCTAAGCCAGAAACTCTCCAAAATGCATACAACGTAAAGTGTTACGAAGTACACCTTGGGCCTGCGTTGTTGTCTGCCTTTTGAAACAGCTGATGACCTAGAAAATCAAATAATGTGCCTTTGTGAGATAATGAGACTGATCACTGACTTGATAATAATACATAACCAAATTACCTCAATATTTATAACCTCTACGCCTCCCGCTGCAGCATTCTTTAGGGAGCGCTTCATTGAGTTTCTCCTCTGGAAGCAAATCTATAAAACAGCTTCTTTTTCTTTTCATCTGTACATGCGGCTGATTAAAAAACAGGCCAATGGGAGCTCAGAGAGGACCGGCTCCCCCGATTGGCTGGCCACGCTCCAGGAGACAATAGGAACAGGAAATGGAATCATGCCCTCTTGGCCAATCGAGTGTGGCGATGCAAACCTCTTTCTGAATCCCTTAGATCCCTTAAAGCAGTAGTTTTGTTTAATAAGCCATGTTTACTTAATGTCTACGTAATAAACGTTAAAGTGGTTATGTATTATCCAGCATGCTGTTCTGTACATATCTGTAGGCTCCTTCCATCATCTGGAAACAAACAGATGGAGCACAAGAAAACACACTCTCTCATTGTGAATGTTTTACCACAAAACATCGACCAAGCAATAACTGACAATATGATTTGTTCATAGTCAACAAACTGCTCTTCAAAACACCTGGCCCTCTGCCGCGGACAAACCTTCTTACATCGGAACATGACTAAATATAGTGAGCTGACAACGAGATGATTGGACTCATGAATTATTGCTTGCTGTATTTCTGCAAATGCCAAGCAGCTGCTTTGGCATGACTGAAATAAACGTGCAAACAAATATGCAGGTAGCATTTCTGAAGTGACCTCGGCCATCTTTTATTTTTATTTTTCTTTGGAATATTTTGTAAATAGTCAGCCTGTTTCATAACCACGTGCAAAAGGATGTTCTGGTGTGTTCTGTAGAGAGTGGATGTGTTCTGTAGAGAGTGGATGTGTTCTGTAGAGTGTGGATGTGTTCTGTAGAGAGTGGATGTTCTGGTGTGTTCTGTAGAGAGTGGATGTGTTCTGTAGAGTGTGGATGTGTCATGTAGAGAGTGGATGTTCTGGTGTGTTCTGTAGAGAGTGGATGTGTTCTGTAGAGTGTGGATGTTCTGATGTGTTCTGTAGAGAGTGGATGTGTTCTGCAGAGTGTGGATGTGTTCTGTAGAGTGTGGATGCTCTGGTGTGTTCTGTAGAGTGTGGATGTGTTCTGTAGAGAGTGGATGTGTTCTGTAGAGTGTGGATGTGTTCTGCAGAACGTTGATCTTCTGATGTGTTCTGTAGAGAGTGGATGTGTTCTGTAGATTGTGGATGTGTTGATGTGTTCTGCAGAGTGTGCATGTTCTGGTGTGCTCTGCAGTGTGGATGTTCTGGTGTGCTCTGCAGTGTGGATGTTCTGGTGTGTTTTGTGGTATCAGAACGTGTTCCGAGGCGTCCAGAGAGAGGGCTGGATTAGCGTCAGTTGGGGGCCTGGGCTCATGAAGAGGCGACAGAGCCAACTCTCGATAGGTCTCATTAGATCTGTTGTAACATTGCATCAGCTGGAGCCACGGGCCTCCTTATTTAGTTTAGCTGTATACATCATTCATGTATTCATGCCTTCCCAAGTCCTGCAGGGTCATGTGCTCACCCCTGGCTGCTATTGCAAGTCTGGTGAAGCGTTTCCCAAGATGCAGCATGTGTTGCATTCACAGAGATTTGTCTTGGCTGTTCTGCTGGTTGTTTGTCTGAGATCATGTGACATCGACACATAAATCAATGTTATCAAAGTAAACAATGTGTGTGTGTGTGTGTGTGTGTTATGTCCTTCTAATGACCTGTGGACAGATAACTCGTTTGAGACCAATCAAGTGCAGGGAGACCACCGCTGGCTAGGAGACCAATAGGAGTCAGCCTGTGGTGCAGTAATACTTCACAGCCCGGCATAAAGTGCTCTCCCTCAAGGTAAATGGTGGCGTAGTGTCGGAGCAGGGCTGTGGACTGGGAGGCAGACCTCCTCCATGTTTAATAGAACTCATACATCTCAGTGTTTCCATCAGGCTTACATGTGAGGGCCAGTCGCCAACGCTGGCTTGTTATGGAAATGGAATAGAGATGGTGGCCAAAACAAATGTGTTTGTGTTTGTGCGATGTGTTTGTTTTGAGTCTTCTCCGATATGATTCTGTGTCTTCAGATTACATATTAATGACGCTCCCTAGCCAACAGAAATACATTATCAGCTGGTTTTACTGCGCACACCAGTGTACAGACAGCATAATGTCTGGATAATTAGGACTGTAGATTCAGAGGATCACAGACTACTGGAACAACAACCTAAGACGAGCAGCTATGTTGTGTTTCTCTCTGCTTGTTTCTTTGTCTTGTTGTGTGGTTTGTTTCCACTCACTTATTCTCATGACAAATATTCATTTATGTGAATAAAAAATAAGACCTTGGGTAATGTGACAAAACAAAAGACCCATATGGGGACCCATGTTAGGGTGCACGCCTACATAATTCAATTTTTAACATTCGGATTCTATTCCCATGTCTATGAATAGTGTGGATCAGTTCAGTCTGTCAAACACACTTCCTTTATGATGTGATGCATTGTGGGTACCCTGAACCCAACAGTAAACACCGCCTGCTCCCGCCAGCAGCCTGTGACCTGCTCTGAAGCTCCACCCGGCCTGAAGGGGCTATCATAGCAGAGAGCACGCTCCGGAGCCAAGCTACGTCTAGCTAATGGACCCCGGCTGGCCTCCAGCTTGCCTGAATAAATAGACCTCGCCCAATCACAGTGCTTGCAGTCCTGAGGAGGGCTGTTCACACGGCGGTCGAGTCATCTAGGGCCAAATTACCCTTTGATTCTTCTGCTTTCTCCTGAGAAGCCTCCAGAAAGGTCGTGTGAGAAATAACCTCTTGTGGCTTTTGTACTCCTCAGTGTTTTCATCTGTCTTATGGAGTGATGTGTGTTATGTGAGCCACTGTGGGTGTGCTGTCACGAGTAGGCTGATGGCAGACAAGGCATAAAGAAGAGCCTATATTTTATAAAGCGGTGTTGATAATCCGTCACCGCCAGGCCTCATGCGTGCTCCTCTGTTTCACACAAAGGATTGATTCAGAATCACATTTGCATTGATGATTAGTTCTGAAGGTAAACTAATGTGCTGAGAGATATTTTAATGGTCAATGGACCATCTGTAAGTGAATTGCTTTATTTTTTATACACCACAGGAACACAATAGGCCATTTCACACCTACAGTGTCCTTCCACTCCATGCTGGGTTTACCCTAAACAATACAGTTTCTGTCAATCGAGTCACATACATACAAACTAAACTCTACCCTGAAACAACCGCAGCATTGGCTGAACAAACTCATTCCTCTATGTTGTCACTCAGGTCAATAAGAAGAAGAAGAAGAAGAAGAAGAAGAAGAAGAAGAAGAAGAAGAAGAAGAAGAAGAATAGACACGGCCAATCAGCAGCGAGTTCTGTGCTCCGCTCTGCATGGCGTGTTGCTATGCGCCTTACCGTGCCCCGCACGGCACCCAGCCAGGGCGTGTGCATGCCGCAGCTTTTCAGTGGATTATGCCAAAGCTTCACGGCTCAAATTGGTTTCCAGCGCGCGGGGTGACCACTGTCCTTGTGAAGGTCACACGCTGGCCTGTCTGGCTCCCTCGCTGGCAGAGTGGGGCGGAGGGAGAGAATGGTGCTAACGTTGGTGCCGCGGCACGGGTTGCTTAGTTTCACCGTAAAGAGCCGGTCATAAGCGGAGCATCACTCAGGGATCAGGGGGGCCGGGTCTCCAGCGTGGACTGAAGACTGGTCTCTTCTAGTCCACCCACTCTGGGTTTCTGACCCATCGGCCTCTTGTGCACCTGCCACTCACCTGAGAGAGGACCACTCATCCGCTGAGGTGACTGTTCAGGGTGAGAACAGAGCCAGCCAGGGCAGAGGAGGAGGGGGTGCACCTGCTCCACACCTCCATCCACGGAAAACATCTCACCAAAAAAACATCTCACCAGGGCTTCTTCATTTGCGAGGGCTTCCAGTGGGCCGGTTCCCTGGAGAGGTCTGGTTCTCTGTGGAGGTCTGGTTCTCTGTCTGGTTCTCTGTAGAGATGTGGTTCTCTGTCTGGTTCTCTGTAGAGATGTGGTTCTCTGTCTGGTTCGCTGTAGAGGTCTGGTTCTCTGTAGAGGTCTGATTCTCTGTAGAGATGTGGTTCTCTGTAGAGGTCTGGTTCTCTGTAGAGCCCAGTGGCCTGGTCCACACATCCCAGTGGTCCCAGGCCCAGGACTGGTGTGAAGGCAGGTCTTCCAGGGTGTCACTGGTTCCTCATGTAGCCTGTGTTCATGGGGTTGTGTAGCTGTGTGCATGTGTGTGTAGGTATGTGCATGTGTGTTTAGCGTTGTTGCTGTGGGTGCCATGTTCCCTGCTGGTGCTGCTGGTGGCCCTGGCTGGGCGTCAGGACTATGGGGCTGCTGTGGCCTAATGACTAGGAAGCCGGGCTTGTGCTCGGCGGGTTGTAGGTTCGGTTCCCAGGACCAGAGGGAGAAGAAATGTGGGTGGGGAGGGTGACTGAACAGTGCTTTCCCCCTCTCAATATCCATGGCTGAAGTGCCCTTGAGCAAGGCACCTAACCCCCAACTGCTCCCAGGGCGTGGCACCGCTGCTGCCCACTGCTCCCTGCGTGTGTGTGTGTGTCATGCAGGTGATGAGGGTCAAGTGCAGATAACCAATTTCACTGTACCTTGTGTGTGTGACAATAAAAGCAATTTATCTTTAATTTTACTTATTATATTAGTTAGGACGTGTTCCAGGCGGGCTGGAGGGCTAATTGTACTTCCAGTGTGTTACTTAAAGAGGAGCCAGTCCTGTCTGACAGATGTACTTCTATCCTTTTCCCTCCTTGAGTGACATGCTTAAGTCGTTACCATGGGTAACGTGGAGAGATTGAATTCGTCAAATAGCTTGGAGGGCATTGAGCTCTCCTGAATAATTTGACTTGGGCAGTGGGAAGCGCGGTTTCTTTTTATCACCATGTTTCCTCTCTTATCTTTATGGCGCAGTGTGCAGATAAGAACTGATCATCCATGCTGGTGCTGTGTACTCACTGCATGAGGTGCATACCATTATGCAAATGCTGCTGAAAGTCATAAATCCTTGTTCTAAAGGTGTTTTAGCATGCTACTCCTCCCCCTCCACCTCCTCCTCCTCCACCTCCTCAGTACTCCTACAGTTTGTTTGAGCATTGGGTGTAGCAGGTGGGGATGGAGGTGGAGCTGCTCCCCAGGGGTTCATAATAGTCGCAGCATCTGGAAGACGAGCTGGGAAGCACTGGGCATCGTCTTCCTGAACCAGTCTGGTCTGGTCTAACCCTCACCCTGTGTGTACCCTAACCCTAACCCTGTGTACCCTAGCCCTGTGTGTACCCTAACCCTGTCTATACCATAACCCTGTGTGTACTCTAATGCTAACCCTGTGTACTCTAACCCTGTGTGTTCCCTAACCCTGTATGTACCCTAACCCTGTGTGTTCCCTAACCCTGTATGTACCCTAACCCTGTGTGTACCCTAACCCTCACCCTGTGTGTTGGGTCTGTTCTTGGTGGTGTGTCTATTGACTGGGTGCTCTCCTAATGGTCCTCTCCTAGTGGGACTCGCTTTAACCAACCACTGCTCTCCTCACTTCCCAGACAGAAAAAAAGGAGTATTCTGTGTTTAGCCTTCCCCTGCCTGCAAAAGATCAAATGAATGATTCAACCTGCCTAGTGTGTGTGTAACATCACAGTCTTGTCAACCATCACTTAAAGTTGTTTTAGTGACCCCCAACCCCCAATCTCCCATTCTGTATCCACCACTAAAAAAGTGTTTTATAATGAGTGAGAAGGCGGATGAGGCATCCGTCTTTCCTCTGCATCAAGACATCAAGCATATGGAAGAGATCATTATCTGGGTTTTTACTTTTTCCTCCTTTTGGCTTTGCATTAGACATGCGGAGCAGGAGACGAGTGATTACGGAGAATGGAGTGAATTGAGAAGCTGACTTCTGAGCCATTACAAACGAGGTTATCACGGGCCAGGGCTAATGAGGAAGGGCTGGGGTGATGGTGGCAGGAGAGTCAGGAGGAGGGGAAATGGGACATGAAAGTGCAAGTGGTACTGGTGGTAGTGGAGGTGGACATGGTGATGGTGTGGGTGGTGTTGCTTGAGGTGGTGGTAGTGGAGGTGGTGGTGATAGTGGTGACAGTGGTGTGGATACTGGTGGTAGTGGAGGTGGTGTGGGTGGAGGTGGTGTGGGTGGATATGGATGGTTGCTTTTGAGCTCTATTAAAGTCATGCTGAACTGCCAAGTAAAGCAGATTTATTATACATTTTTATCAACCTGTATAAACTGTACTGCAAATACCTCATCATTCATCATGTTTGTATTTGTAATTGTGTATAACAAATTACACTTAAAACCTCAGAGGCTCACACATACGCCTCTATTAAAACGCTTAGAAGATGACAATTAAATATAGAGGGCTACGCTAATATGCAGTATTTGAGCAGGGTGAGCGGGGGAGAGAAACCGGGAGAGAGAGGAAGAGACGAGAGGGAGAAACGAGGGCTGGAAACATAAGGCGCGTTAATCCCACCCAAGGTTTTTAGTTCCACTATTGAATTTGGGAGAGCAAGAGAAAACCGCTATGCAACATACAGAGATGAATAACGACGATGGAACTCCTTTCGAGTTTGGAGACAAAGCCCATCTCAGCAATGTTTGGAGGCTCCATACAGCCTCTATGGTAGAGGGGTTCAGTACAGGCTCTACGGTACAGGCGTTCAATACAGGCTCTATGGTACAGGTTCTATGGTACAGGCTCTATGACAGAGGCGAACAGTACTGGCTCTATGGTACAGGCTCTACGGTACAGGCATTCAGTAAAGGCTCTACAGTACAGGCTCTACGATAGAGGCGTTCAGTACAGGCTGTATGGTGCAGGCTCTATGACAGAGGCAAACAGTACTGGCTCTATGGTACAGGCGCTATGGTAGAGGCTGTATGGTACAGGCTCTACGGTACAGGCATTCAGTACAGGCTCTATGGTATAGGCTCTACGATAGAGGCGTTCAGTACAGGCTCTATGGTACAGGCTCTACGGTTGAGGCTCTAAGGTACAGGTGTTCAGTACAGGCTCTATGGTAGAGGATCTATGGTCGAGGAGTTCAGCACAGGCTCTATGGTAGAGGCACTACAATACAGGCGTTCAGTACATGCTCTATGGTAGAGGGATTCAGTAAGGGCTCTATGGTACAGGCTCTACGGTTGAGGCTCTACAGTACAGGCACTACGGTAGAGGTGTTGAGCACAGGCTCTTTGGTAGAGGCTCTACGGGTGAGGCTCCAAGGTACAGGTGTGCAGTACAGGCTTTACGGTTGAGGGGTTCAGGACATGCTCTACGGTAGAGGGGTTCAGTACAGGCTCTATGGTACAGGCTCTATGGTAGAGGGGTTCAGTACAGGCTCTATGGTAGAGGCTCTATGGTACAGGCTCTATGGTAGAGACTCTACGGTAGAGGGGTTCAGTACATACTCTATGGTAGAGGCTCTACGGTACAGGCTCTACGGTAGACGGGTTCAGTACAGGCTCTACGGTAGAGGCATTCGCCGTGTACTTGATGAGCTGTGATGTGAACGCTCACAGCTCATCTCCTACCTGGCCACATAATTACATCGTTCTCCACGCATTCATAAATAATGGTGAAGACTATCGTTTACAACATGCCATTAATAAAGCGGGGTGGTTTTGCATATTGTTTTAGGTAAACAAAAGAAGGGAAACGCGGATGAGAAATGAGTGCTTTGGCAAGAGCAATCCATCGGCTGTAAAATAACAGTTCTCCCATCCCACACCCAGGATGAAAAGTTATGCAGAAGAAAAGTTTGCCACTGATTTGGGTTCTGCACCGCAGCCTCCAAGACGTACTGTCCTCAAGTTCTCCCCTCTCTCTCGCTCTGTCGCTCTCTCTTTCTCTCTCCCTCTCTCCCTCTCTCTATCTGTCGCTTTCCCTCTTCTCTCTCTCCATATCGCTCTCTCTCCTGCCATCTAGATGTGTGTGTGTGTGTGTGTGTGTGTATGTGCGTGCATGTCTGTGTGTTAGATGTGTGTAATTGCCCCATCTCTCGCAGCGTATGTTGAATCATTGACAAATGTCCTCTGTCCAGGTTCTCATCATGGCTGCTCCCTGGTGGGGCACCGGGCGGGGGAACATGATCAGAGAGCCTCCCGTGTGGGCTGGGCCACACCGATTGGCTGGTGAAATCTATATTGTATCATAAGAACCTGAAAGACAGCAGAGGCCTGAACCACAACGGACAAGACGCATGGCGGCTGCACAGAAGCCAGCATAGTTACCGTCTCCACGGCGACATGGCTACAAGCTATCTGCGGTAATTGAAAATTGCCCTTGCTACCAGAAGAAGGAGGTGTTGATTTGTGAGATAAAAACGATAAGCACCTTCGATAAGGTTTTTTTATACCTCCCCTCTATTCTCTCGTCACCCACAATGCTGCCTCAGTGTGGATCTACCCAGACGGATTAAGACACACAGGCTCCTGAGATACCCCCTCATGACGGGCTGTCAATAAGCACAGCTGAGGTTTGTTGTGATGCACTCTCCTCTGGCCGGCCAGCACAACACAAAGGTCAGGCAGAGGCAGCGATTAATGGAGCAATCATGTAGACGTCATGTCTCTGTCAGCATTCTACATCGTGGGGCGCAGCCAAGCGCTGTTAGCCAGCCCAGTCGCTCGGAAACATTCGAGCGGTTTTGTTATTTTGTCCACTCTGTAGCGTGATGTACTCCAGAAGCAACATCAGATTTATGCGTATGAACCTGCGCAGACCTTGTTCTGCAGATAACCTGGTGGCCCTGATGCTCCATCATCATTCCTGGGACAGGTGTTCATGTCTGAGCTATCACGCAAATTTGCTGAGCTTCAAAAAACCCAGAGAGCTATTAAAGTACAACAATATTGGTCATTGTCGATTCGTGACAGATTGATAAATGAACAAATTATTGCGTTCCGTTCACAAAGGGCTGTTGTTAACGGTGGAATATCAAAACACATCTCTTTCCTCCAGTGGCTGTCTATAGCATCAACGTCAAAGGACATGGAATGGGATGCTGATACGGCCCAGCATTAATCATCATTTTATTGTCAGGCTCAGCAGAGAACCGGCCACACCAAGGCCATTGGGTCCAAGATGGAGTATGCAGAGGAGAAAAGACCAATTTCCATGTCATGAATGGAAAGTTCCCTAAATCACTTTGGAGTGATTTGCCATCAATCACAAAACCATTTCACCAGGGCTAGGAATCGAAAAGGGAGACAAAGACATCGAGGAAGAGAGAGAGAGAGGGAAAGGGAGAAAGAGAGAGAGGTGAAGATAAAGGTAGACCAGGACATGGTAAAGAGAGAGAATAGGTTAGACTACTCTATTACCTGAGTGCATTTCAGCATGAATAATGTTGAATGACGTAGGGGCACTTTGGAGTTGCCTTAAACTGATGCCAGCATGAATCATGGCGTGCACAGCCACGCGTTAACGTGTATTTAACATTTAGGCCGGCCCTAGGGGGCAATATTTATCCAATCAATGCCAAGGCACCTCAGGCGCTGGATGAAATATTTAATTGAAGGAACAATACTCTGCTTCCACACAGCATGGTAAGAGAGCAGTTCTTCAACATGCTGGTCAAACAGGGGGGCTGTTTAGTGGATGCAGGATATATCTGCCTCTTCATTAGCCCTGCCCTACGTTGCAGTCAGACTCCTGCACCCACGCAGCGTCCCCGGAGACAGGCCCTAACTCCTCCTGCACAGCCCCTTAACCACCAGAATAATGGCCCCTGCTAAGGGACACGTTTACAACATCATGAAGCGTTCAGCAAACGGGTTCCTGCGTTCCTCAGCTCACAAGAAGACAACAAGCACAGGGGTCCTGATGTCTTTTTACCAGATCAAAACTTTCAGAGTTAAAAGACCTGTCTCTTCCTTTGTTTCAGCATGTCTCTGCCCAGCCAACACATCTCAGAAGACGTCTGTGAATTGTCTCCAAGCTAGACAGTTATAAGTCATAAGAGTGTACTCTAAGTGGAGATAAATATAATTTACCTTCCCCGTTGTGTCCCAGAGTAACTGGTCTGGCCGTCACAGCTTTATTATCTCGGCTTTATTGCAAACGCTGGAAGAATCCAGGACTTGACATATTTATCTTCACGTTAGATTTTATAGCACATTTATAATGAGACTTACTTTTGGGAAAATGAACCTCAAATCGCAACCAGCAATTAAGATCATGTGTACTCTCTGTGTTGGCCAATGGGGAAAGGAACAACCTGAGGAATGGCTGTACTAATGATGGCCTGTCAGAGCTGCAGCTGTCTGGAATAAATCTTCAAGATCCCACCTCATAAAAGATATTCCCTTAACATCAAACAAACCCTGCCCATGAGCACACACGCACACACACACACGCACACACACATGCACCTGCATGGACACGAACACACACACGCATATACACACACACAATACAGGTACAAAATATATCTCTGCATTGTGAGGTGTTTTTCCCTCTTGACAGTACAGTACAGTGTGTGTCTTGCCCAGAGAGATACAGACACACATTGTTTACTGTTAATAATTTAGTTTGGGCTATCAACAGCCTGCAGGTGGTGTGTGGGGGATACAATCTCTTACATGTTTGTTTTTCTGCCAAATTATTTTATTTTATTTGTGAGGAGATATTATATTAGGAAAGGAAGTCACCATAGCAGCCATAGTCCAGTAACATCATCAATAAAGTCTCCATGTGGGGGGGCTCTTCCTCCCTGCAGGGGCAGGGGTTTGGGGCCAGAGAGGCAATCCTGAGACCATGAGACCAGCCTGGTCCTGGTAAGACCAGCCTGGTATGGTGAGACCAGACCAACCTGGTGAGACCAGCCCAGCCTGGTGACACCAGCCTGGCCTAGTGAGACCATGAGACAAGCCTGGTCCTGGTGAGGCCAGCCCGACCTGGTGAGACCATGAGACCAGCCCGGCCTGTCAATATCAATATTCAATATTGCATTTATTGTCACACAAGGTATGGTGAAATTGGTTCTCTGCATTTGACCCATCTCCTGCACAACACACACACACACACACACACACACACACACATTGTTCCCCCAGTGGAGGCTGCAGTGGGGGGCCCGGGGGGGCCGGCCAGCACTAA
>JAOTIX010000030.1:19311456-19321707 GCA_027123715.1 Gaidropsarus macrophthalmus
TACCCCATCTGACATCACCCTACCCCTGGTAACCCATCTGACATCACCCTACCAACCCTACCCCATCTGACATCACCCTACCAACCCTAACCCATCTGACGTGTCGCTACCAACCCTAACCCATCTGACATCACCCTACCCCTGGTAACCCATCTGACATCACCCTACCAACCCTAACCCATCTGACATCACCCTACCAACCCTAACCCATCTGACGTGTCGCTACCAACCCTAACCCTCTACCATGGGCCTAAACGCGGCCCAGGGGTCAGAAGAGAATGAGGAACTTTCTATAAAAATAACATGTTATAACATTGTATTTTGGACAGTTCTTGTTGTAAGATTGTAATATTTGAAATGAAATGAAAACCTACAGTTGGGCTGTAGTAAAAAAAAAATGTATATCAAAACTGTATGGTTATTGGGTATAAATATTGGAATTTTCTAAATGTAAAAACTTTTTCAGATTTAATTTACCTAAAGAGGAAGAGTAAAATGTTATTTATCTGTATGCGTTTGTTAGATGTTGTTCACATTAGTCTGTGCTTATTGAACATGTTTGGGTTAGCACATAACACATGGACACATGTCCTGGTGGGGCCAGAGTCCATTTGGATCACATTTCATCCCACAAAAAATAACACTGGACTGATTTTACTTGGTGCTGGGTTTTTGCAGGGTCCATTTCACACGCTTACCCTTTAAACGTGAGCTACAATAAGTTCATACAATCATACATGGTACTATGTATTATTTGTATCTTTATCTCTGGATATATATGTATACACACACACATATCTATGTTAAGGTTTCAACCGTCTCAACACAGACGAGACATGGTTACGAAAGCCAACTCATGCCGATGTTTTAACTAATATCTTTAGGAATCAACAAAGAATATTGCTTGATACTTGAATTTTTATTTAACAACGTCAACCTTATTTAGCCATAAGCTTGCAGCTTGAATAAAGTGTGCCCACTTCCACTGCTGGGTCCAGGACCCAGCGCAGGACCAGAGCAGGACCCAGTCTCAAGCGGACGCACGGACCTGAGCCCCTCATGCCATCGCTCAACTCATCCTCATCCTCCAGTACAGCCGCTGAAGAAGATTCCTCATATTATACACAATGTCTTGTTTTAAATTTAAAACATATAGAAAGGAGAAAAACAAGTAAAAACACACTACGAAGAATACCAGTAAAAATCAAGCAGATATATAAACAAATCCTAACGATGGCTGGAGAGGTACTGGTGCCATGAAGCAGTGAATTTATCCATTCATCCATGGAGCGAGTGGTGGCTGTTTGGGGGGGGACTTCCATCTCAAGGCTCAGCCTAGTTGGTTTCACTAATTACGCCTTGAAAATACTTCTGGAAAGTGTTCTTCTCGGGCTGGGAGGTGAAAGTTCAAGATGTGAGAGCAGGGTGAGCCCTAGAGCCAGTCACGTCTCCAACATGTTAAACATGGCAGAAGAGAAATTGTCCTTTTTGTCACATGAAGTGATTTCATGCGTTTGTGGTCACATCCAAGGGGGAAAAAAAATAAACTAACCAAAAATACTTCAACCTCATTTATAAAACATATGCAATGTAGAAATGACCAGGTTTTACTGAGTGTCCACAGATAAATAAACTAAACCAAGCCCTGAAAACAAAAACTATCTTTCACAAATCGCTTAATTTAAACCAGTTTTTGATTGCATCGGGAGAACGTCGTTAGGCCAATTTGTCTGAGGAACCACAAAACATGTTAATTCCCATGTGCAACTCCTACATGTTCTCCCAAAGCATGTGTTTGTGTGTGTGTGTGTGTGTGTGTCCAGTGCACGTAACCCTGGTACTGGTGGGCTTCTACTGGTGGGCACACTGGACCCCCGGGCCGTGGTGGCCGCCCTCCTCATCGGAGCTGTCATTGTAGGCCTCACGCCGGCCGCCCCCGGAGGAGCCCTGGCCCGCCTCGTAGTCCTGCAGCTCCACCTCCTCCGTCTCCCCGCTGATCATTGGCTCCTCAGACCGCGAGGGCAGGAGGTCCTCCAGCTCCTGCAACGCACACGCATCACAGCGTCACGGCCCGCTTGAAAAAGGTTCTCCTGGATCCATTGGTACTGATCCAGCTTGGCTATCAGCTGGGTTATCAGCACTGCCACACACACACACACCATATGAACCACTTCATGTCCACTTCCTGTCCCCACATTCTGCACAGGTCTTACCGTGAGTTTCTCCGGACTGATCCAGTTGTTGCTGGGGAACTGCACATCAAACTTGATGTAAAGGTCTCCCTTCTCGAAGGGGTTCCGGTACTGCGGCATCCCCTCGCCCCGCACCACCCTCACAGAGCCTGCGGAGAACACACCGTGAGTGCCGCCGCTGGGCCAGTGAAGTGTTGACACGACGCTATTCTTTTTCCCTAAAGTGCCGCCAAGGTGGCCGCACCAGAACCCCAGGAGGTCCAGGAGAGGAGCAGCTCTGGAGCCACAGCCCTCTGGTTTAGATCCTTTGGGCACATGGCCTTACCTGGCTCAATGACTTTGCCCGCGGGGTACTTGACCACGATCTGCCGCGCGTCCAGGTGCTTGAGGGTGAACTGGAAGCCGCACAGTGCCTCCACCAGGCCGATCCTGTGAGTCATGTGCAGATCGTTGGCCTCTCGTTTGTAGGTCTGCGGAGGAGAACATGAAATGATCACCAAACCATCCTGACTTTAAGAAGTAGACCACGGCCATCGTTTAATCCAACCCTAAACAGAATAAGAACTTCATGATGGAAGGAATGCAAGGAAAGGAATACAAACAGAGCTTCTGTTCTGTGGAGCGATAGAGCAACCCATAGATTAAGTAGAGTAAAGGGGAGCCATGACTTACAATAAAGCCTCACCTGGAGAACCACCACTCACCTGGAGAACCAACACATCACAGGACACTACAGGTGTCTTCAACCAACTAACTACTAACCCGAACCTGGAGAATGACATACTTTAAGAGTATTCCAGCAACATCAAATCACCCTTTAATTCGGTGCATACATACCTATACACTCACCGGCCACTTTATTAGGTACACCTCTTCAACTGCTCGTTAACGCAAATATCTAATCAGCCATTCACATGGCAGCAACTCAATCCATTTAGGCATGTAGACATGGTCAAGACAACTGAAGTTCAACCCGAGCATCAGAATGGGCAAGAAAGGTGATTTAAGTGACTTTGAACATGGCATGGTTGTTGGTGCCAGATGGGCAGGTATTTCAGGAACTGCTGATCTACTGGGATTTTCCGGCACAACCATCTCTAGGGTTTACAGAGAATGGTCTGACCACCCTGATCCAACTCCTCCCTCACTTCTGGCCGTATTCCAGCTCCTTTCAAGACCGCTACAGTAAAGCCACTCCTAAAGAAACCCACTCTGGACCCAGCCGATACGCAAAACTACAGACCTGTATCTCTTCTTTTGTTCCTCTCAAAAACCCTGGAACGTGCCGTCTTCAACCAACTGTCTGCTTACCTTTCACTAAACAACCTCCTTGTCCCTAATCAGTCAGGCTTCAGGACGGCTCACTCCACTGAGACGGCCCTCCTCACAGTGACAGAGTCGCTCCGGGCCGCCAGGGCCTTGTCCCACTCTTCAGTCCTCATCCTCCTCGACTTATCGTTGCGTTTGACACAGTCAACCACCAAATCCTCCTCTCCACTCTGGCCAAACTTGGCATTACCGGCTCTACCCTCTCTCTGCCCTAACCTGGTTCACATCATACCTGACAGAACGCACCTTTCGGGTCACGTGGAATGGCTCCTTGTCCAAACCCTGCTCCCTGGATACTGGTGTCCCTCAAGGCTCATTACTAGGACCGCTTCTGTTTTCACTATACACTAGATCACTGGGTTCTGCAATCACATCACATGGATTCTCTTACCACTGTTATGCTGACGACACCCAGCTGTTCCTCTCCTTTCCCCCGTCCTCCAACACCCACGTTGCCACGCGCATCTCGGAATGTCAGACAGACATTTCCACTTGGACAACTGCTCATCATCTCAAGCTCAACCATAGTAAAACTGAACTCCTCTTTATCCCGGGAAAAGACTGCCCTCACATGGACCTGTCGGTCACTGTTGGAAGACGTCACTGTATCGCCTTCATCGACTGCAAAGAATCTGGGTGTAATCCTTGACGACGGACTTTCCTGCACCCCCAACCCCCATCACCGCGGTGGCCCGATCCTGCAGATTTGCCCTCTACAACATCTGCAGGATCCGGCCCTTCCTCACAAAGGAAGCAACGCAACTCCTGGTTCAATCGCTGGTCATCTCCCGCCTTGACTACTGCAACTCGCTATTGGCTGGACTTCCAGCCTCTGCGACTAAACCGTTGCAACGCATCCAGAACGCTGCAGCGCGCCTCGTTCTACCCAAATTCTCTCATGTGACCCCCCTCCTCCGTGATCTCCACTGGCTTCCTGTTGCGGCCCACATCAGATTCAAGGCCGTCAACCGAACTGCACCCGTCTACCTCCAAACACTGATCAGACCGCACGCCCCTGCGCGAGCACTTCCCTCTACTACATCAGCTGGCCGGCTGGTACCGCCATCGCTGAGCGCAAACAAAGACCGCACAGCGAAATCCCGACTCTTCTCTCTTCTGGCACCTCAGTGGTGGAACGAACTTCCGACCAACTTCAGGACAGCAGAGTCGCTCGCCATCTTTCGCAAAAGACTCAAGACTGTTCAGACTTCACCTCGACCCTGCATAGCACAAAAAAAATAAACTACTAACACTAATATGCACTTATATGTTCCTACCTTCAGCACTTGCATCATAGCACTTATGGAAGGTCATAAGGCACGGTACTGATTAATGAAGCTTTCACAAGCTTTGCTTCGGGACAGACATCCTGCGACTGCGTCCAGCAGCAGCACTAGGGCTGCTGCTGCGGCCAAAGCCTCGACGATCTACGTTCAGAGCGCTCAGACGTGAAGAACATGTGTTCGGAGCGCTCAGACGTGCCTGGCATAGGGTTTTCGCGCGTCAATGTTGCCAGGAGCTGGTTTTTTCCTCAAACCAATCTCATCGCACACTGTAACAAATGTGCTACACAACATGGCTCTTTAAAACCTGAATCGTTTATACATATTCAAACATACTTCACGTCACAATCGAATAAAAAGTGACAGCCTTAAGCAGCACCACGTAGTTTTACACTCTCTTCATACAGCAGTTGGAGGTTCTGCTGCAGAGATTTGTAGTGTTTCCACCTTTTGTCGTAACCCGTTTCCTGCATGCTATACAAATCACGTTGCTTTGCTGTTCGTCTTGAATCTTAACCTAAAATAACTCCAAATAACAGAGCCAATATTCTTTATTTTGTAACCAACTGCTCACCCTCTGACAATGTGTCAGCTATGTTTTTGTTCAGTTTGTTGTGATGCATAACGTGAGTGGGAAAACACTACGTACATGTAAGGGGCGGGATTGAGCAGCTAAACATGGCTTGTAGGCTCAGAGAGCAGCAGTCAGTCTCATAAAATAGCACATGTAAGGCAACATCAAAATAATATATAATGTGGCGCCCCCTGCCAAACCTCACATGCACATCCTCATGTGGGCAGGTGGCGACTCCTCCCCAGCTTCCAGAGGATCCTGGGAAATGAGGGGTTGGGTGAAAAAAACGTGTTTTTTATTGTCATTTGCTGTGTGTTTTAGTTTGGTGTGTGTTCGCTATGTGTTCCATGTTATTTGCGTGTTTTTGTTGTCCCAACACCATTGTTGAAAGTGTCATGCGCGTTAGTGTGGCGGGTTGTTGTTTCTGTTGGGGGGGGGGTACTGGTGGTGAATAAAGGTAGCTCTGGGGTCGTGGGTGTATGGGGCACAGAACTACAAGTCGCTGAACTCTGGACTCCGTGTCTTTCTCTTGGCCGCCACCGCCACATTGGTGTCAGAAGTGTGATTGGGTCCCCCAGGGAAATGGGAAATGGAGTCGAGATTGCCCGCAGCGCGTCCAACGAAAGAGGGAGACACGGAGGGATGTTCCAGCGCATGAGCGGCGCAGTACCACCCCGCGTCAGCGGCACAGTTGTGTCAGTGGCGGTCGACTGCCACCTGGTGGCCAGACTGCCCAGGTTCTCCGGTGGCAGGATCGCTGCCCCGCTGCCAGGATGGACGCTGGAGTGACCATCACCGTTGGCGCGGAGACTGAGGGACTCCAGCTCAGATGGGAAGTCCAGTGGAGTTGGCCGTGGTGTTCAGCAGAGTTGACAGCTGGGAGTGCAGCGTGCCATCAGCACCGGCTCTGCTCTGCCCATCCGCCTGCGGCCCCACCGACTGGGCGCAGGCTGCCTCAGGCTGTCTCAGGCTGTCTCAGGGGTGAGGCAGAAGATGGACCATGACACTTGTTTTTTGTTGTTGTTGTCAGACACCAAACTGTCATGTGAAAGTGTCATGTGCGTTAGTGTGGTGGGTTGTTGTTTCTGTAGTGAAGTGGGGGGTACTGGTGGTGAATAAAGGTAGTTCTGGGGTTGTGCGGTGTATGGTGCACAGAACTACAAGTCGCTGAACTCTGGACTGTCTTTCTCTTGGCTGCCGCCACAATAATATACCGGTATAAATCTTAATACCGGTATATCACCTAGCCCTACATGGAACATGGTGGTAAAGGATGGGCGCCGACTGAAGAAAGTACGACTGATGCAGGTATTTGAGAACTCTGCCCATCGACGCCCTACACCTCGCCCTGTAAAAACTCCAGCGAGGCAAGTGAGAAAGAAAACTGGCATAATCGGGACTGGTGTTGTTGGCAATATACTGGCTGTACAAAGATGGTAAATGTATTACAAAGTTTGATCGCCAACACTCTCAGTGAGTACTTAAGGTGGGTCGGGAAGTGACATGTAGAAAAATGGAGACGTCGCAGAGTATATTCAGCTCCTTCTGTGTCATCGCTGAATGTAATGATGTATGCAGTACGAACTTTGGCCCGCTGGGTCTTTTGTCTGGCGCTACTATGAGCCTCGTTGCCCTGGAGGAGCAGACTGAGGCCTGTCTAGTCCAGAGGATGCCCCTCGATCTCAAGATGAGGGGCTGCTGCATGGTAACGATGCTGGGGTGCCGATCGCATTTGTGAGCGAGGACGGGATGAAGTCCAGCTGCTCCACAGGGAGCGGCAAAACACATTAAATGCATGTTGCTTCATACAACACTCGCGGGTTGCGAGTAGGACATACTGCTACTGATAGATCAAGACGTCTGGTTGTGGACACAATGCTGGGCAAATGTGACGTTCTATGCCTGCAAGACACCTTGCTGGCGAAACAAGATCTTGATAAGTTCAACACGCTACACAAGGACTTCCATGGGGCTGGAGAGTCCACAACCAACCTCAGTACGAATTTCTGAACAGGTTAACTTATATTCAGTCGTTCATAGAGGAGAACAGCTCATCTTGTGTCTATGTCATGTGGGATTTAATGCTGACATGTCAGATAGCAAATCTTCTTTTGCAGCACACCTACAGCAGTTCTGTAATGAGTCCAAATGAATTCTATCGAGTAAAGCTCTGTTGCCTGACACAGGTTTTACCTACATTAGTGAAGAGTGGCACACTTCCATATTGTGACCACAGCTGATGCTCATGCCTCACTGGTAAATGTGGAGATTTGTTATGAACTTGCCACCTCTGATCACATACCTATTGTTGCACTGTTAAATGTTGAGAACGTCCCCCTGCTGTCCACTGCCTCAAGAGGCCCTAATGTGCTCAGATATGAATTGTAAGGACGTGCTGAAAAACTCTGTGCCATGTATGATGGTATTGTGAAATACCTCAATGCTTACAGTGAAGAGTGTGCAGAAAGTATCCCTTACATTCCCTTTCTCCATAGTCGTACTGAAAGATTACGATCAATATTTAAAGCAACTTCTAGAGTTCAGGGATGTGTTTTGGGCTCTGAGTGGATTCTGATGCCTTGTTCGTCGGTACCATTGTTGTGTAACACCCGCTCTGACACACACTACTGAGAGCACTTCCACTTCAGGAAAACAACAGAACCTTGAGAGGACTTCACTGCTGACATGTGACCACGGTGGTGGAAGGAAACAGGGCACTTTGAGGCAGGACAGCAGAATGCGTGTTCAGACAGCTACAGGGATCCACTGACCTCATGGTCCTTCTCCTGCAGGACCAGGACGATGTCCCCAGGCTCCACGCCGGGGGCCTGGTCCGCCTCCCCCCCGAAGGTGATCTTCTGGCCGTGCTTCATGCCCTTGTCCACGTGCACCTCCAGGATCTTCACCTCCTTCACCACCTTCTTGCCCTCACACTTTTTACAGCGGTCCTTCTCGCTGATCACCTCGCCTGGGGACATGTTTGATGTGACACACGTCATGTAGATATGGGACATAGATGAATAAAGTAACTATGTGCCATGTTCTTCTCTGGACAAAGGGAGCAGCCCACCTTCCCCGTTGCAGTCGGTGCAGACGGACTGCATCTGTTGCACCATGCCGGGGGCCAGCTGTCGGATCATTATGCGCATGCCACGGCCCCTGCAGGTGGCACACTTCTGGACGGCGCCCGTCTTGCCTCCTTGACTGCATGGGCACAAGGCAGCACAACGCAGCGTTGGAAGGGAGAAGCAGACCCCGCGTTCTGGATTTAACACACGTCCCGTGGATCACTCACCCGTTACAGGTGCTGCAGAGGACGTTCTTGCTGAGTTGTAGCTTGGTGGTCTTCCCGTTGTAGAGGTCCTCCAAGGTCACCCTGTGAACACAAAGCTGATGAGTGGGACGCCACACTGGAAGAGCCAGCGTAGTCTGGAGGGACGCCCGCCTTACTTGAGAGGATGCACCATGTCCTCCCCCCTCCTGCGACCTCCGTTGCGGGAGCGACCTCCTTGGCCTCCCATGAAGCCAAAGAGGCCACCACCGAAGATGTGGGAGAAGATGTCGTCCATCCCCGCCCCGCCCCCACCTCCTTCCCGCAGGCCCTGCTCCCCATAGCGGTCGTACAGCTCCTTCTTCTCAGGGTTGGTGAGCACCTCGTAGGCAAAGCTGATCTCTTTGAACTGGGAATGGAGAAAGTATTGACGACTACTGTGCATAAAGAGAGGTCCTGCTGATTTGACGATGGACACTATTCGTCCACTCGAATAAGAAGCCATGAACCCAACTGGGCCTTCCTGAGCCCCACCCTGGAGGACACAGCCTTACATTTCCACCAAATCCTGGCACGGTAGGCCAGGGTTTTTGAACAAACTCCTTGCTTTGTTCAAATTAAGGATGGAGCTCAACATATGGATCTTAACCGCAGCACAATGTTCAATTCATATCCTTGCGCTGTTTCAATGAATGAAAAGGCTTAAAAACAATACATAATTATAGATATAGGGAGTCAGAACTGAACCGTAGCCTAACATTAAAATGGGGACTCTCTCGAAGTGTGCTTTGGGTGAATTACTAAATCACTGGTGCCTGATGGTACATTAGACTTTGGAGTTCCCCCACATTGGGACTTCTAAGCTCTTCTCTCCAATATAATGGACTTCATTCACAATCCTTCTCTCTGATGGAGAACTATTTTGACAGAAATGCACCAGTTAAGTGAAACAGCAAGGGTTAGATACTAGTTGCTGGGGTAGGAACCTTGACAGAGAGAGCGGACATACCTTACATCAGTCAAATACTTCAGCTGTGTGTGTGTGCGTGTGCGTGTGTGTTACCTTATCACCAGCATTGGGGTTCTTGTCTGGGTGATATTCTTTTGCCAATTTCCGATAAGCCTAGAATTCACCAAGCAAAGAAGAATTGCCCGAAATCAGTATAAACTGTACAGTTTAAACAAACAGGGCAATCGAAAAGATCGATTCAACTTGATCCTGTGGTTCTAATCTACGGTGCAAATTAACTATAACCCAATAACCCGTTGGTTCAATTACTAAATACCCCCCCCCCCCCCCAACAGCGTGTAGACCTGTAATACAGGCGGTGTCGACCTGTGATACAGGCGGTATAGACCTGTGATACATGAGGTATATACCTGTGATACAGGCTGTATAGACCTGTAATACAGGCGGTGTCGACCTGTAATACAGGCGGTGTCGACCTGCGATAGAGGCCGAGTATGAAACTATATAATACAGGTAGTGTATGACATCATATAATTCAGGCTGTGTATGAACATATTAACTAGAGGTCTATATAATACAGGCTATGACGTCACACAGCGTGTTAGAGCACTGCTCTCCCCGGGAGGCTAGGT
>JAOTIX010000038.1:390428-401338 GCA_027123715.1 Gaidropsarus macrophthalmus
GCAGGTACTGAAAATAGGAACGGGTCAGACCTTCAATCTGCAGTGGAAATGCTTTCAATCAGGGTAGAGCTGCTCCGTACTGTTACGAAAATGCCCGGTGGAAATGGGGCAATAGTCAATATGCCTTGTAATTAGTCTATTCTAGGCTTAGGCTCTATTCTCACCTGTTGTCATATGATTCTATCCATTCTCCAGGTCCCAAAGTTGTTTCCAAAGACATCACAGTGGAGTCCATAGAAGAAGTGTCTAAAATCCTGCGGAGGGCGCCGGTGATCTGGGACAACATTCACGCCAATGATTATGATCAAAAGAGGCTCTTCTTGGGCCCGTACAAGGGCCGCTCCACAGAGCTCATCCCCAGGCTCAAGGGAGTGCTCACCAACCCAAACTGCGAGTTTGAGTCCAACTTTGTGGCCATCCACACCCTGGCCACCTGGTACAAGTCCAATATGAACGGGGTGCGCAAGGATGTGGTCATGAGTAAGTAAAGTCAAAGTGGTAGTTTAAAACAATGTATAAATCATTATCCCACTTGGAACGGTGACTATCCATCAAATGCTAAATAGGAGAACCACATTGATTTCCCGCCTTTCCTCCTCTGGTTGCAGCCGATGGCGAGGACAGCACGGTGTCCATCCAGATAAAGTTGGAGAATGAGGGTAGCGACGAGGAGCTAGAGACGGACATGCTGTACAGTCCCCAGCTGGCCCTCAAACTGGCCCTCACCGAGTGGCTGGGAGAGTTTGGGGTGCCCCACCAGTACAATAGTACGAGCGGTCGAACAACATCCTTCTGGTTCAATGTATGCCCAGTGAATGTACAGTTGCTAACCCTCATCCTCTGTGTTGGCTTACAGGCCGCCAGGTCCCCCACAGCGGGGCCAAGGGCACCGTCATCGACGTCTCATCTCTGGGCGCTCCCTCCCTGTGCTCTGCCACCACGGTGACCACCGTGTTCCAGCAGCCCATCATGTCCCCTGTGGTGCCCTCTCTCTGCCCGGACCCCCACGCACACCCCATGGCCAAGAGACGGCTGGAGCTGGAAGAGGCGAGTTGGCCGCAACCCCCCCCCCCAGGTCCACTTTCTTTTATACGCTTCTGAAGGGGAGCCGTTGTGACACCTGATTGTGTTCCTGCAGGCCGAGGTGGAGGTAGAGGCGGAGGCGGAGGTGGAAAAGAAGGACTCTGACGAGGAGCCCATGGAGATGGTGGTGGAGAAGCTGGAGGAGGCCGAGGCCGACTCTGACCTCAAGCTCGATGGCCCCGTTCTGGCGGAGAAGATGGGTGAGGACCTGAGGCCAATGGACACTGACAAGGAGCTCCTGCGCATCCAGGAAGAGTGCATCCAGGAGGAGTGCATCCAGGAGGAGTCCATCCAAGAGGAGTCCATCCAAGAGGAGTCCATCCAAGAGGAGTCCATCCAGGAGGAGTCCATCCAGGAGGAGTCCATCCAGGAGGAGTCCATCCAGGAGGAGTCCATCCAGGAGGAGTCCATCCAGGAGGAGTCCATTGTGGAGGACTGTGGGAGCGATATAGCACCCATGCAGACCGACGAGCTTCACAAACAGGTACCTTATGTTTGTATTCTAGTGAATGGTTCGCTGAATAATTTACAGATGTGCAATTTGGTATAGACCCAGTAATCAGGGAATAACCACTTTGCAATGAATTTCTCCACAAATACTCAATTAAGAAAGTATAAATACACACGATTGCGCAGTGTCTGATGCCCTCAGCCCTGTGTCTCCACAGGATGTGTTTGTCCCCGGTCCGGACGAGAAGCCCCTGTTCTTCGTGGAGCCCCTCTCACTAGAGGACCTGAGCCTGCTGGCGGAGCTCTTCTACCTGCCCTACGAGCACGGGCCCAAGGCCGTGCAGATGTTGAAGGAGTTCAACTGGCTCAGAGCCAACAGCAGCACCGTCAGCGTCAACTGCAAGGGCACAGAACCAGAGAAGGTGAGTCTCACCGTGGGAGATGGCCTTAGCACAAAAGGAATCACACTGGTCTAGGAAAGTTGCCTTTTTCTCAGGTCTGTTGATGCTACTGTAAAACAAAATGGTGGATGTGCACTACCTGGATCGCCCATTGGGTGGTGTGTTTTCCTCATTAGGCATCCAGTACAACCGATCAGGTAGTGGTGTGTTAGTCTGGCGAGGTGACATGTGGTTGTTCATCCATGTGGGTGTTCACCCTTTTCTGCCCCAGGTGGTGGAGTGGCAGACCAGGGCGGAAAAGTTTGAGGACATGTGCTGCTCGGTGATGCAGATGTTCACGCGGCTGTCCAACTCGGCCAACCGCACCATACTCTACGACCTCTACACCTACATCTGGGACATCAAGAGCATCATCTCAATGGTCAAGTCCTTTGTCCAGTGGCTAGGTATGTATGAGAGGGGACCCGGCCCACGGCCTCTCGCCCAATCAGAGTAGCAGCAGCAGCAGCATGGCACCAGTTCAACAGTACTGATGTAGTCACACGCACACATTAGCATTGCTAATTCTTCAGTATGAAAAACGATCAAGTAACCGTTAAATTGATCAAGGAACTATTGTTCACCAATAGACGAAATCAGTGGCTGGAGGAGTTCTATCTTCCAAGGACCAGACTTGGGGATTTTGGGTTCTGCCCATATGCAGTCACACATTTAGTGCTATCTGATGACAGATGGCACCAGATGGCAGTTATTTTTTTATTGTCAGACTACTGGTGCAGAATGGCTCATAAATACATCCGCCTGCACCTGTACATAACAGGCAGATACACACACACACATAAGTCAAATAGATTACATTAAAAAATAATAAGGTTAAAGCAAACATTCCCCTCTTAGAAGATATTTAGTTATATTATTGGTCTTTTGCCTACACCTTTTTTATTTTTTATTTCCTTGTCTGACTGAATGCTGTTTGCACTGCTACCCCCACCTTACCACCACCACCACCGCCACCGCCCACATGCCAGTTGCCCAGGACTACGTCTCCCCCTAGAAGCCATGTATCAATCAGGATTCTTGAGTGGTACCTGGTCCAGCAGGGTCAGGCTGCTTGCTGTGTGTATTCAGTAATGATGCACTACTGCTGCATTACCCAGACAGACGCACCACTCGCTCCCACCGCTCTCTGTGGCGGCGGGGCCGACAGCCCTCCCGCTCTTTCATGCCCCAACGCGCACGCGAGCTTGGACACCCAAGTGGACTCCACTAACCGACCGACTCTGGAAGGCCATTCTGGTGCATAGTAATGAGACAAGCCAAAATACATTTGATAGGATGAAACCCTCGGTTTGGAACTGAGCCGCTCAGACTGTATGCAGGTCGACACTTTTGACTTGTTGTCGGTCAAGATGATGAATACAGTACATTCCATGGAACAGCCAACACCAACAACTGGACACATTTCAAATCAAGACACATCGCCACACACTCTGATAATTGTACACACAGAACGACACCCAAAAGGTCTTCTGCACCTACAGTCTGAATACAATTGAGGTAATGCTGATTACATAAGTCACCCTTTTGGTGGAGCACTGAAAGCACCAGCATGGCCTGTAGGTTGCCCCCCCCACCCCGTTTCATTCACAGGTTTCTGTCCTGTCGGCCTATAGGGTACAGCTGAGGACCCTAGCCGTCAATACACAGCAGGCAGCATACCCGCACTGGTCCAAAACCACCTAAAAGTCACAGGCTACCTCACCCATTACCACCCCTATGATCCAAGTGATCAGTCAAAATAGTTGTTCTTTGGGAGGGGTTGGTCTGAGTCCCTATGGCAACGGCACCTGAATTCACGTCTCACCGGCACTGTCCGACTGCAACGGCGCGTTCCCATTCCAACCCCAACCTCCCCTCAGAAGCAGTGCAGCCGGCACTGAGTCGCTGCCTTTGTGGAGATCCTGTACTTGAGAACTTACTAACGACCATTTTCCACTGTTCTCTCCCTCCGCTGTGTACAGATGGATGAGTCCTCAGTACAAGTTTCTTCTGCTATGGGAGCGACAGTGGCCAGTGAATGCCCAGTGCATTTGTTGTCTCCTTTGTCCTTTCGTTGTGTTGTAACGGCTTCATCTTGATTTGTCAAATCAACTGAAATGCTAAATGGTCGGGAGGAGAGGAAGCAGCCCTCCGGATGAAGTCACATTTCTGCGCAGCGATTTGTTAGCTTTAAGTGAAAGTGTTAATCCAAAATGTTTTCCCTCTCTCTGGCAGCATCTCTAACGTGGTTTTTGTTTCCATTAGTAGGCGTATAGAGCAGGCAGATCAGCCTTTGATGCACCTACTCAAGGGAATTCACACCCGGCTTTCCAACCCAGACACAGTCCACCGGCTTCCTATCTGGGCCGGGCTCCTATGTGTGCAATTATGTACCATGTTCAAGCCCAATTAGTTAAGGCAACATTGGTTAGACCAAGGGCCACTTAACGGGCGAGGGGCTGTCGGCTTTCTGCATAAAGCTACCGTGTAAAATGGATATGCAGGCAGAGCTGCTTATCTGCTGTAGAAACTCCATTAAGTAGGACTCCACTGAAGGGTAACGGCTGGAGGAAAGCAAGCTCTGCCCCCTTCCACATGTAGGTGCATCAATGTGCTGTGTCGCGCCGACTCCTCAAAGAAAGTGTCTTGATTGGCCAGGCAGAGGTTGCTATGTAACGGCAGCAGTGTGTAAGATGCTCTTGCCGCGCGCAGCGTTTTTTATTTTATGTTTTGTGTGTCTGGTCACATGACGGGGCTCCTTTGTCACCACGCTCAGGCTGGTAGCCACGCAGCTAGGGGGGCGCTATCTGCAACCGTAGAGAGTATTCACAAGACCACCTTGCGCAATGGTAAAGCTGTCGGAGGTTTCCCGCTGAAGGAATGCTCTGTAGTCTGGTTTGCCTAGATATAAAGGCCCTCCTTCCTGTAGAGGATGGTCATCATCCTTCCCCGCCGCTCGCACTCTCTCACCGCTTGCACCTCGTAGTTTGTTGACGCTCGCTCCCTGGTCATGTGATCAGGCAGATAAGATAAGAATGTGACTTCAGACGAGGTTCCAGGGCAGTGGGGTGACAGCAGCTGAAGCTTACATACCGTGAAGAGGAAATGCTCCTCGGACTAGGTCCGCCTTGTGGGGTTCGGGCATCTTGATGACCCTACAGCTTACACTGTGGTCTTTGAACGCACGATAGACTGATGTCGAGCAAGGCTATGAGTCCTTCCAAGGGGGGAATAGCATTGTTTTTTGTCACGTTCTGTTGTCCTGCGAAACACTAAAACAGAAACCGATCTCTTGAGAGCCGCTGGCCGTCTCCGGTCCTCTGTGGTTCGATAGATGGTTGTCTAGTCATTTTGGAGGCAGAGGCCTACAAGGAAATATGGATTTGGCAGTAGACAAATAGAATTTGAGTAATTAGAGTAATATAGATTGAATAGTCATTGACACGTAAGCTTTAGTTGCTCAATCCCCGACAGTGGAAGGAAAAACAACCTTTGCGTTGTGCAGAATTTGGAATATTTCAATTTATTTGTGAAAATACAAAAAACTGTAGTGTCACACTTTTGGTGTGGATAATATTAGACGCCTCTGATCCTTCCTCTCCCGTCTCCCCAACCCAACCCAACCCCCGCTATCATCTGTGTGAGAGAGCCCCATCCTGTGGTAACGATGTCCGCTTGGCTGTGCTCCTAACAGGGTGTCGTAGTCAGTCCTCAGCACAGTTCCTTAGTGGAGACCAAGAGCCCTGGGCCTTTAGGGGAGGTCTAGCAGGAGAGTTTCAGGTATCCAATGCAATGAATTCACCGTATTGTCTCTATGATGAGTGTAAAACAAAAAAGGTGTCTTTGTGTGTATGCTGGTCTGGCAGTGTTTGGTCTGTTTAAGGTGAGCTGAGTGATTTTGGGAATGGTTGAAAGGATGGGTAACATCAGAACACGCCTCGGCATGTGAGCCATGAAGAACGGGTAGACTGACCCTCTCTTGTAATAATAAGTCAGTGTTTGGTGCCCCTAATTGAACTTAAGTTTCTTTCAGCAACGGCCCAAAGGAGATGCTGCTTTGCCCAAAGCGCACGCGGTCGCAAGCGAGCATGGCTAGGTTTTTATTTTCATGACATCTCATTTCTTTGCAGGACAAGCACAGCTCCAAAAATTATCCCCTCCCCATCCTTTTGCACGCGCACGCGTTTAAGCATCGCAGCGCCAGCGACGACGCAAGCACGCTCGCCAGCGGAAAACTCCACGATCAAACGAAACCAAACGTATTGTAGTGTCCTACGGAGCATCCGCAGCCCGGCTGGGGAATTACAATGTCTCGGCCATGCCACTGAGTTTCTCAGAGTCCTGGTTTGTTCCTGGAGTTTTCATCTCTCTCTGCGCTCGCATCATTAATTTTCTCAACAGGAGTGTCCTGCGCAGCTCAATTTTGCGATGTCTTAGCAAAAGGGAAAGAAGCATCTCCTTCAGCCGGTGAAGCCCTATTCAGACCAAAACCCTTCTCACTTGATCTTACCTGAATCAGTCCTCCAAAAAGTTGTTAACCAAAGGCCAGAATGACTTCCTATTTGTCTGTTTGTTTTTCTTGCTGCAGTCCCAGGCACTGTCGGATCAACAAGAATAAATCACTGAATTATGACGCCACATAAGCCTTGGTATGGGAAAACAAACCAAATGGTACCTTGTTTGCCTCAGTGCCTTGTGATCTGACAGTGGCTGGGCCGTAGCAAAGAGTGAACGGTGAGGCATTGAGCCATGGCCATCCACCACACCGGGTCCCAGAGAAACTGAACCTCTCCTTTTGATATCCACAGCGATTGTTGCCAATAGAAGGGGCAAACGATCTTTTCTTCCAGCCCCCACCTTCAATGCCAACCTCCAAAATCTATTCCATAAGGCCTTACTTCCCCAAAGATGAGGTAAGACCGCCTATTGCGATTATGCAACGCTTAACTTGAACAGTGCAGCTGCTCTGCTCTCTTGTTTAAGTCATGCAGCATTCCTAAACTCTTTGTAGCGGCTCCCATTTTGGTTGGGATTGAATTGTTTTCGGCCTTACTTGTAAGTCCCTTGGTTACTTCAAAGCGGCAGAACACATCTAGCATATAAAGTGAATACCAGTGATGAAGCAGCCGCTTTCATTATTCAAAAGTCCCTTAGAGCGTAAACGCTCGTACCCTTGTTACTTGAACACTGTTGTGGTTGTGAGTGCTGCTTCCCAACCGTTAGGCCTAACAAACCTCTTCCTTATCGTATGGTGACGTTCTGTTGAAGGAGGGAAAATGTCAGTTCTTGCTCTTGTGTTGTATTTACATATCTTCAGAGAAGGCCAGACCATGCTAGTGTCAACTAGCAGATACTGGAGGTGTACACAAAACTGTTCATGCGTAATGTAAATAGCTGTTGCTGCAAAAAGCCCATCCAAGAACATTTTTATAAAGTCGAAGTCCATAACCTGATGAACTCACAATGGCTCACAGTACAATCATGAAGTACTTTCCCCCAAGTTCTTATAGTGAATTCAAACAACCAAAATCGTACGCGAGCACGAATACAGTCACTGCTTTAGTGTTGAGGTTTTATCGTTGGACTTCTCAAACTGTGTGTTGGACCTTTCTGACCGCGGTAACAAGATCCTCGTCCACGCGTCTTTCTCTTTGTAGACCGCCATCTATAAGATCTGCAAAGAGATGTACTCTGAAGGAATGGAGGAGGAGGTGCCCTTCTCTGACCAGGAATCCGATCTCATCGGAGACAGGTGAGACCAGCTGTTCATTAGCTTTCCGTGGTTTCTTATAATTGGGAGGCGTCCGTGCCACCGGTGTGCTGATGGTTACCCCCCCCAACAGGTTAGTGGGGGGCATCCTCACGCTGAGTCCAGACTACGGTTTTGTGCTGGAGGACGAAGAGGGCATCTGTGGCTACGCTATTGGTACCGAGCACGTCAAGCCCTTCGTGAAGAAGTGCAAGCTGAGCTGGATCCCCTTCATGCAGGAGAAGTACCACAAGCCAGACAGCGAGAAGGAGCTCTCAGACGCAGAGGTTAGAGCGTTGGAACACACTTTCAGAACATCAGAGGTCTGCCTCAACCCTTTATTTAAATCAGACCATAACATCTACTCAGGTTGATTTATAAAAATTGTGTGTTCTTTTACCATTTTATATTTTAATTGCTTTTCTTTTGAATTGTCTTGTTTTAATGTTTTTAATCTTGTCGATATAAAGCACTAGGAATGCTCCGTGTTTAAAAGCGGTGTGAAATGGTGTTTGAAACGTGCTAGATAAACAAACTTGCCTTGTCTCGCCTTGTAGCCGTTCACTTTTTGAAGCTACTGAACTCCCTAAATTCCTCCCTCTCTTCTCTCTTCTCAACGTAGAAGATGATGCTGAGCTTTCACGAAGAGGAGGAAGGCCTTCCGGAGTCCTTCCTCTCAAATTTCCCGTCACTCATCAAGGTCGACATTCACGCCAAGGTCACGGACCCCAGCGTGGCCAAGAGCATGATGGGATGTTTGTTATCCTCCCTCAAGGCTAACGGTGAGTAGTGACTAGAGTTGGCATTACTACAGCTACATTTCCTACCCACTACCGACACAATTACTCTTAAGGTTACCTGCAAGTACGAACATCCAGTTTCATCCTTTTACCAATCAGCTCAATGATAATGAAGCGCTATGAGAGCCAACTGTTCACAGCTATTTGTGGTTTGTCATTTTGCACTGAGTTGTGTGGCATAAAATAAAAATCACTTCTGGGTTTTTGGTTTTACCAGACTTTACTTAACGTTGTCTTTCCTGTCCCTGATTCCACGGCAACAGGGTCCAACGGCGCGTTCTGCGAGGTGCGGCAGACGGACAAGAGGATGCTGGACTTCTACAGCAAGCTGGGCTGCTTCGAGGTGGCCAAGATGGAGGGCTTCCCCAAAGACGTCATCCTGATGGGCCGCAGCCTCTGAGACGGGCACACCCACGGCGGCAGCGACGGCGCTGCGCGTGGCCACGTGGTTGGAGGGGTGACCCGGGTTACCGCCATGATTTTTATATTACCATCTCGCCATCTGGGCCGGCGCTACACATCGCCATGTTGTCATACCCGAGTTCATAGG
This sequence comes from Gaidropsarus macrophthalmus, assembly GCA_027123715.1. NCBI lineage: Eukaryota > Metazoa > Chordata > Actinopteri > Gadiformes > Gaidropsaridae > Gaidropsarus > Gaidropsarus macrophthalmus. Next base: position 399,501 of record JAOTIX010000038.1, read on the forward strand.
GCGGTACGCTGCTGACCCCGGCCAGTGCTGCTCCGCTGGAGCGGCAAGTCCCACCAGGGGGGCAGGGGCCCGAGAAGGTACCTGGAGTCTGTCGCTGGGCCGCACGGTTGGGCCCCCCCCCGCACAGCACACCATTCTGGGGTCTCTCGTCCTTCAACAAACATGGTGGAGGTGAAGTGGTTAATAACACCCCAGCCCCGCCCCTTCCCCTCCCAAGGCCTTGGTTACACTCATCAATAGTTGCCACAATAACCACACACACACACACACACACACACACACACACCACACCACACCACACACACACACACACACACACACACACACACACACACCACATTGCAAGGTCTCTGTACCTGGGAAACGGTGACGTCATCGCAGTGCCAATCCTGGTTCTTTGGACCGCCTCCCGTATGGAGGGAATGCCACTATGATAGGAAGGGGAACGGCTCTGGGTCAGGGCAGTGTTTGGCTTCTGGTACCGGTGCACACATTTAGAGAAGGAAGAACCGTAAACGGTCCTCAGGATGGTTCTGTTAGAACCACAGCGTGACCCTGGGAACGCTTGTCGAATGGAAGGGCTTCATTTAGGGTCTGTCTGTAAGAAGCGAGCGCTATATGACAGACTCATGAGGAAGCGAATGGTTGTGACTACTGAGATTACTGATCATTTAAACAATACGGTGCTCAGAATGTGGTCCAAGGAGTTTATGAACCAATGCCTCCATGGTGAAAGAACTTGATCCGTTTTTATTGAAGTGTTTTTGCTTGGAGCTTAAGTTAAGAGTTTCCCAGGTAATCCTGCCTTTTGATTAATTGCCTTTGAGTTGAGTTTTACTTAAAAATTGCAAACCCCCTGTGTGTTTCAGGAGTTAGTTTTTCAACGTTTTTTAATCTACATCAGGTCCAGCCCTTACTGTAGAGAAGCCGGTTCTGGGCCGCTGTTACTAATTGTTGAGATGTACCATGCCAAGCATCTTTGGTTGCTCATGGTGGTAGAGAGCTGCCACATCACATCTGCTAATTGCATTCCTTCCACATTGTTTACAACATTACACACAAACACACTCAAATAAAGCCCCACACACATACACAGATACACATGTATACTTCAGTGGATGTTCTCCTGGTCCTGCCTGCACATTCACCATTGATAAATTCATTACAATCCATGGAATCCTAATCCATTGTTTAGGGAGAGGGGCTGTGGTTCAAATATTCCTGCGGCTTTTCGTATCTTTCTTTTATGTTTTATACTGTTAACGTGTTCCCAACTGATCTTGTTTTGCTTTGTTTTAGTTTTGGAAATCCTCAAATGGTTTAAAGAAGCACTTTGACTATAAATAGCGTTCCTCTGGATGAAGGGGAGAACCCGTTCAGTAGCTGCCTGCCTATGTGATGTTTGATTATGGTGTACATTTATATTGGGGTGTATCGGATGGGCTGTGGCAGCCATTGTAGTCAGCTCATGTGTAGAGGGAAGAAGCATGCCCCCAGCCTCAATGTCCATAATACTTCAACATGCCCACAAACACTGATGAACATTGAAGTGTCATTTTGTATATCTATAGACAACTTGTGAATAATGCTAAGGTGTCTGTTTTTCCTTAGTGAACGCAGGCCTTGTAATGTCAGCCTCTTGTACAGCCATCGTTCACAACTCTCTCCGTTGAGGACAGTGTTGGCAACACTCGTTTTAAGGGTAAATTGTGCGGACTGTTCTTTCTATTCTGTTCTGTCATGCTGAGAGTTGACAGTTACATGAAAGTAATGCTTTGATTGTACATTTGATCAGTGTTGGGGGGGGGGGGGGGCAGGTAAAAGTTTTTAACATTTTT
>JAOTIX010000038.1:420028-433752 GCA_027123715.1 Gaidropsarus macrophthalmus
CATCAAGATGTTATGATAAATGAATAGAAAACACAAGTTTTGGGATAGTATTTAGACTCTTATAAGGACCTGTGCATATTTGCATAGATCTTCTCAAAGTGAACACCTAGAAGATAGCAAGAGTGAACACTGTAAGCAGTGTAGGTGGATGCCTGACTCATCAAGAGCACGCAAAGATTATTTCACTTGTTCCCGTAACCCCAAAACCCTTCATCTCATTACAAACCGTAACCCCAAAAGGCTTCATCTCATTACAAACCATAGGCCTTAACCTAAACTATGGTTAGTATAGGATACGTATATGACACTTGGGTCTTCTGAAACAAAATACTTTCACAGAGAAGTGTAAGCCATGCTAAACACTAACACGCTCTCTAACCAAGTGAAGGATATTTAGCATTTCACATAGGAAGATGGATCAATATATGCACATGTGTTCAATTAGTTAACCAAACAACCTTATTAGCTCCGATGACATTGGCCGTGCAAATTCATATGTATAGATATATGACAATATATGACAATGGAGATGTGGTAAATGGCATGTGTGTCACTTTTTATATACCGATATTAGAAGTAACACCCATCCCATGTTCCCTCTAGGGTCATGGCCATAACCAAACTTACTCGTGAACTCTATTGTCCCCATACAAATCACTTAGTCCAAAGCTGACATAGTGCCAATGCTCCTGGATATCCTGGGGTTGGTTTCCTATGTTTCTGTACATACTGATATAGTCCAAGGGGTCTGGACCTCCCAACCTGTAAGAACAAGGCACATTTATGTTGTTTATTTATCAATAGAGGCGCTTATATACATTTCCCGATACGTGTCAACGTGTGCGATATGACAATTTTATAACCGTAAATTTTTCGAGAAATATGAAGTGATTGAGTTACTCTAAAAACGAAACTTAACGTAAACAAGGTGTCGTTTTGCATTTACGTTGATAAAGTGTACAATGTTGGCTAGGTACGAGTACTGTGTATTACTTCTAGATTAAAACATTGTATTAAATGTGGATACATTAGTATGGCTGGTAACCTACCAATACTTTACAATAGCTGTAACCTGGAGCGGGTTGGCTTGTTCGGGGTAGAGACGCCGGCATTCCCCGTAAATGGCTTGTAATCCAGGGGGGAACATTGACGCGAGCCCCTGGGCTTGGGCACCAGTGGTAGGCCGTACTTCATCCATGCCACAGCCTCGGAAATAAGTGGTGTCTTTAAGAAAACACAGTAAAGCAAAATATCTTTCCTCTGTACAAACACTAGTGACTCAGACGCGCATTACTTGATAATAACGGCTTCAGCGTGTAAACCAGGAAATGTCTTAGGAAAACGCTGCTTCGCACAACGGGGCCAAGCCTGTTGCTCAGCAGCTCTGGTAAAATGCTAACAGTTGGTCAAACGTAGGACACCATAGCATTGAGCGACCGATCGTATATCCAATGATCACATAGGGACATACACTCTAATGGTAGAGTGTCTACAGAGTCTAACATAATTGTAACAACTGGTTGGTAAATTGTTAATTACCCACACATACATAGATTAATACTTTTTTTGTATAACTCCGGTTGTAAAATGCGAGGACTCAATATTTCAAGGCCTTATCCATATCCAATCAGTGTATATTTTGATCTCCGACTTCTTTTGTGGAAAAATATGATATGATATGATAATATTTGCATTTACCCTCACTGCATACTGGATTTGTACACAATAAAATAAATGGTTGTACAAATATCCTTGAGATAACATGGTTCGTGAGAAAAGAGAAAGAACACGTCTGGGCCCACTGGTTATTTTTGTTATCAGGAACAAATGTGTGTGGAGGTTGATACGTTTCTATCGTTACAGTAGGCATACAACTCTATCAGTGGTGATGGCCTTCTTCCTTAAAATGAATAAAGCCTTGAAAGAATTACGTAATAAATTCAAGCCCTTTTTTTTAAGCATATAGGTTTTGGTCAGCAAAGATTAAATAAAATTGTGGCTGAGGCTAGAGTGTTGACATTCCTTTCTTACGTATTCATCACACCATGACGCCCTAACAGCCTTTCCAAAGAATCTGACATTTGTTTATGGTAGACATTTTCCTAGGTAAATCCCTCTGTCTAAACTATTCACATTCATATGCAAATCCACCACATGTTACAACTCTTTTATCTCTGGCCTAATCTCCTCACAGTTGCTGTCACACATTGGTGCTGGACCGGGCGTCTGTGCCGTTCGGAAACCAACTGTTTTTTAGGTGTCCTTAGTTGTTTTGGTGTTCTTTAAATAGAGCTATATGTTGGTCAGAAAGGATCTAGGCATCTCTGTTTGGATTGATTACTGAGAAAGATGAATGACTTGACCAAAAACCTGATCAAAGAGAGATCATTTTTAGTGTATTGGTGGAATAAGGAACAGAAACAAATGAAGTACTTTTAATATTCTTTATTAAGAAATTGCATTGAGCACATCAAGCTTTTCCATCTTCCCTCTTCATCATTACTGCATTGCTATTTAAGTAGTATTGCTATCTGTAAATGAATGAACTGCTCAATGGGAAATGAGTTTTATTACAAATACCAAATACCTAATTATAGACAGTTAGCTTGAAATAGTATCAAAGTCATTGTACATGTATTTCCTCCTAATCATTCAGATGTATTTATTTGGTGACAAATGAGTACCATGCCAAAAGAACTGAGCCCATAGACGACACTTTACCAGCCATCTATGGAATTCAGTTCTCATAGCACGGCACCTACAGGGCAGCGGCTTTGGTTTTCTTACGCAAACTTCCCCTTCTGATCTTATCAGGCCTGCCCATAGTTCATCTTAAGGACATCTTAAATGTGTCTGCTGCTGACATGTCCAAAGCAAGTCCATTTCATTCACATGAAGCAGAGACATATTAGTTATCGAATGCAAAAGTGGCTTCTTCTTCTATTTGTGGAACTCTACATTCTTAATTTAGCGTCATCCGGTGATTCAATTCATCTATTCCAGTTAATGACTGGAAAAGTTTCACAATGTTTGAAAGGAAAGTCACTCCTTTAGGGATTATGCAATGGCGCACAAGGCCTGATACTCCTCTGCATGATGTGACTCACCAGTGAAGCAACTGAAAGATAAAGCACAACTGCCTAATCACTGAGCATGCTGTTAGCATGTTTAGCCTTACATATGTACAGTACAAAATGGTTACAAAATGTGTCATTCTGAGCAATTCCTTCTTGATGTAGATGTAGCTCCAGTACATGCAGCAAAGTGCCTAACAGAAAATATATTTCCAATAGGAGTGACCTTGATGATTTACATTCATTCAAAATGTTTCAATGGATTAAGCAAAGGCTTCATGGGGACACACATGCACTAAAGCAGTGAACTTTGAGGAAGGCCACACCTGAGGATTTTCAGGAAACCCCTATCTCTCTATAACAGGACCGAGAAACAACCTGCGTGACAAGACATCCACTGTGTAATCTTTAATCCCGTTGGACCCTAAAATAAACCCATTCCAAAAGAACTCATGAAGACTAAACATGCCAAAGACAAAAGCACATAACATAAACCTGTCATCATTTCCATTATTGAATGAATAGCTAAATAAAAAAATATGAACCGAAGGATAATATGAACTCATTTCCTGTCAATGAGAAAGGCATCAGGCTGTGATCATCTAAATACTTACCCAAATCCATTACTGATCATTCACTGTCAAGAATCCTTCAGTGAAACTTTAAAAGTGTTCAGTTCTGAGAGATACTTCAGATTTACTGCAGTGGAGCTGTGAATGCCATTGTCATGCTCTCGTTCTCTCTCTGTCTCTCTGTCTCTGTCCGTTCAAACACACACTGTCTGCTCCTATGAAGTCCAAAAAGATGCACGTAGAAGAAAAATACATGAATACTGGGCGGATGTTCAGAATCCCAGCCGCTTAAATAGCAATACCTTTTGAATTACACCATGGCCTCTTGGTGTCTGTCTACACACACCCCTTCTGTACAGTAAACCTGACAGTCACTTCCCAGTAAGGAGGAAGCAGTGGGAGTGAGAAGCACACCCCCTCGCCAGTGAATCAGCACGCAATAGTTTCTGAGGAAACCCATCTGACTGGCCCTGCCCACTGTTCCCATAAAGAGGAAAGGGGGTGGAGGAGGTGGTGGTGGTGGAGGAGGAGGCTGGGCCTACATCAGGAACCAGGAATTCCCCCACCGGCCAAAGACAGCTGCTTGAGAAGGGGTCATGGTGATGAAGTGGACGTGATGCTTTGTGACGAACATAATGCACAATGCTATTTTTTGGTATCTGTGTACACAGCACGTACACACACACACACATACACACACACACACACACACAAACACAGAGCGTAGGTGTAAATATGTACACGTTACTGCATGTTGGTGTTGTGAACAGCGATAAAGGGTCTCAATAAAAACTTTGTTATCTCTCTAGGGGTTTGTCAGTAGTCAAGAATAACTGTCTTTGGTATATACATGTATATCCTTGTGCTTATAAGGACACAGTTGGGGAGACAAAAGTGTGAATGAGTGATTTTCAGGTATAAGATTGATCCTAATTAAATTGGGGCTTTAACTTTGTGATTTATACACTGAGCTACATGCGTGAAGGACTCTAGGCTCTGGCCAAGAAGAACACATTCTACAGTCACACCCAACCAAAGGCCAGGGGAAACTTTTATAGGAAAGTTTCAAGCTATAATCAAACCATTTCATTGTTTGGTAATCTGTGTAAATTTGGCCATTTCCTCATCGTATTATCTGCCCAGTTTAGGTATGCAGACTAATATGTCTTCACTGGAAGATGACGCAGTCAACTTCCTTAGTAAAAAACCTGATTGCATTGCGAAAACAGGTTTTCCCAATGCAGGTGTCTTGGGAAAACCTGAGGAATAAAAAACTAAAATATTGGTTATATAAACCGTTCATTAACTATACCACTTTGTAGTCCCCATACAACAATGTCAACATTCAGAACAATAGAGTTCAAGGTGGTTCAAACACGTTCAATTCAAAAATAACTGATTGGCTCCCAGGAGCAAACCATGGCATCAGACCAGAATCACCCGCCTATGAAAAACCCCCCCTGGAAAACTTCAGAATACAAGAGAGAAGGTGCAGAGGCCGTATAGAGTCCTGCTGCTAATGTGATGTGACTCCAGAATCCACTTAGAACCAAAAAAAAATTACCTCCATCCTTGGGCTGATGGGGTAAGTTGCAATTGACATTTTGTGCCGGACTTCAGTAACAAACAAGGCTTTCATGCTGGTGTTTGAACACTGGGGAAATCACTGGCAAAGGTCACTGAGCCCATTTCCTTTCTCTCTTCCCCATGCATCTAAAGACCTGTGAAGGCCTCTTTCAACTGCATTTTAGCTAGTGGCAGTGTACACACATATGCACACACACACACACACACACACACACAGGTGAGAATAATACCCAAAATCAATTGAGACGTCAGAAATTGTTGTTTTATAAATTCTCGTTTAGGGAAAACATTACATGTTTTATTATAATATATGGCATCAAAAAAAGGGCACAAAATTACTACATATTTAATTTCCGATAATCCGATTATAGCGGGCCTGTGTACTTTCCATTTATCAATCATTTGTTCACATTCACGAATAGCACCACTTCCCCAATTCTCTACTTGAGGAAGTAACATGCAAGGAAAAAAGCTCACTGGGGGATTGATTATAAACCGCCTTAAAAACAGTCAGTAGTTTGGCTAGTTTTGAAACGCAGGCCCAACACATGTCTCTTCAGCCCGTCCTCGAGATCCAGCAAGTGATGCAAGGAGAAAATCCCCTGTTGCTCCACAAACTGCTCAAACAGATGCAATCCACCACCCACCCCAAAGTAGTGGGCTTTGGTGGCCAGGTAAACCACTCCGTTTGGGGCCAGCAGTTCCCGGAGAGTCTGGTGCAGCGATGGGTAGTACGCTGTGTTGTAGATAGTCTCAGAGGTGAATATAATGTCATATTTTGGCGGTGGCTCAGCCTTTACAACCAGAGCGAGGAAGGTGGTCCAGTCGCCCGAGTAGAAACGACACCTGGCCAGAAGTTCAGAGTGCGGAGGTGGGTCTGTGAGTCTCTTCTTCAATGGCGGAGCGCCGTCTTCCAGATCCTCCTTCTGTTTCGCTCCACCTTTCCCCTCTTCACAATCAGTTTGCCTCTTCCCATTTCCTTCCCCCTCTCCATCACTGTCACTGTCACTGTCACCACCCTGTTCCTCCTCAGGTCCATACTCTTGGCAGTTAAGCAGTACATTTGGCAAAGTGAGCTGTTTTATAACTGTACTATTGTAGTCCTGAAAGTGGACTAGGCTGGCCCCTCTCTTCAGGGCGAGTATCCCTAACAGCCCTGCCCCACAGCCCAAATCCAGGATGCTCTTGTCACCAAACGTTTCCCCGTCGCTGTCCAGCCACTCCAGGAGGTCATAGGTGCACTCCCACACTTTCAGGCCACCTTCATACACGCCGGAGATGAGGTCAGACCTTTGGTCTGCGGTGCGAGAGAGAATCTTCTCCTCGTCTTCCCTCTCCGAGGCCGTCTTCTCCAACACGGTCTCGTTCAGGAAGAGGAGAGGAGGCAGAGCACCCACTGTAACGGTCTCGGAGACGGCATCGGCCAACAGCGATTGGGGATCAGACGGCGGGCAGTGCTCTGCAGCCTCCTTGATGTGCTCTGCTGCTGGAGCTTTATCCGTTGCCTGATGAACATTCACAACATTAATGGTTAGGGACACCTTTGTTGGCGTAATTTGTTTGTATGCGGCTGGTATCGTTTCGCAAAGGTAGGATAAACTATGGAATGTGATCATTCATGGTAACGCAGTGTGTAGCAAGTGGCCATCAATATAGCTTCCTCGATGACAGGCTCACTTTATATGTAACTTTACTGAACTAACTTAAAGGGGAACGCCGGTGTAAGATGGTTCTGGGATGTGTTATGATAACGAGTTCGAACGTTTGATATAGAGCACAATGAATCATCTACGACGCGAAGCTAAGTGAGATGTTTTTATCCGATTCTACCAACATGATATACGTTTGTTTCATGGGGGCATCGACTGATGTCAAAAAGAAATCGCTTTTTTAAACCACTTACAAGGCTAGACGTTGCCTGACACTTCTTTGGTAATATAATGAGGGTCTTAACATATAAAACGAGGCATTGACAACTTTGAAAGTGTACAGATAGTTTATTAAAAAGTATATTGTCAACAACATACAATAGCTTCAGTAGTTCACCCGTCGACGCCATATCCTTTTTGAGACTGAAACAGTCTATTGAACGCAGAGCAGAGCAGAGCAAGCGAGCTCGGCTGTACACCTGAACAAGAGAACTGGGAATCTGTACACTTACAAAGTTGTCAATGCCTCATTTTATTTATGTTAAGAGTTAAGACCCTCATTATACTACCAAAGAAGTGTCAGGCTACTTCTAGCCTTGTACGTGGTTTCTTTTTGACATCAGTCGATGCCCCCATGACAAACGGATTAGCATTTTGGTAGAATCGGATAAAAACATCTAACTTAGCTTTGAGTCGTAAACGATTTATTTCGCTCTATATCAAAATTCGAACTCGTTATCATAAACATATCCCAGAACCATTTTACAACGGAGTTCCCCTTTAAAGGTTGTATCAGCGATTATAGGCCGAACCCGCGTCTCTATAGGCAGCATATGCTCCGAAAACGTACACAAAACAAACGGTATTAGTAAACAAACGGCAAAATCACTAATCCAACCTTTAACGTTAGTGACTTACATCATGTTTCTCAGCAATGTCAACTTTGTCTTTCTCAGCGGTACTTTCTCCCACGTCTTCTGGGCTGACCGATTGTGCATTCACATTAAAGTTGAAACTAAAAGACATTTTACACCAACAAATGGCACATATGAAAATGTGTTATGAGCTGTATGGACACCACGGGATGGTCGCAGCCATGTACATGTGGGCTACTGGGAGATATCAAAGAACTACAATGCCCACAATAACACTCACCAACCCTATTCCGGACTCTAATTCCCGTCATGCATTTGGCATGCGCTAAGGCACAGATACAGGTTTTAGGGGTTTGTCAAAAGCGGGCTAATTCATACCCTCAACACAAATATGTTGAGATAATTGTGCTTTTTCTTCGTTCGTATGGCTTTAGCGGATGCATAGGCTTTTCCAAATTTCAAGAAACGTAAGTATCCCCAGACATAATGCGTATACGAAACGTTATTGTACATACGATTAGCAGTGCCCCGATGTATATTATCCAGTGGGTAAACAAGGTGCTGGAACAATGACACTTTTGCGTGACATCGATTGTGTTTACACATTTGCCAAATATTTCCTATTGTTCAGGGCTGCGTGAACCTATCATGTTCAGTCGATTCATATTTTGGTCGAGTTAAATTTATTGCCACAGACTTGGTGGATTCTATGGACTGCGCTCACCAAAAGGTGCACCGCACTCCACCCTGTTGGAAATGCCAACTGGAATGCAGTATAACTAGACCAAGTCTTTCAAAAGATTAAAGGCTTCTGTTTTGAATGCTTTTTATTACTGATGATCCGCTGGCACTGAGCACTAATGCATACGCTTTGCATAATATTAAAAAAAATACATTTTAGAAATTAGGATTGTGAGGACTTAACAAGAGTGTTGAACAATGACATTTCTTATTTGTTTTCCTTTAGTTGTGTGTGTCCTGAGCCCAGGATGAGATGGTGTCACAGCTCCCTGCTACACTTGCTGTGTTGCTTGCGTTTGCGGGCCTGCACCAGGAAATGCCGGGTCAGGCCACCTGTGCGTTTGAGGGAGCTGTGGGCATATGTGAAGTTGGTGCTCCAGTCTCTTCAATACAACTCCCTCACTAACTCTGATGTGGTCTTTGACTCGGTATTCGAACCTGTGTTCTGGACAGTGGACCGCATTACCCGATGGTTTGGGATGGTACGCAGGGTTTTTTTTCCATGTATTGCGTTGTTTTCAGTAAAGGGCTTGCATACATTGGCACCTTGCTTATCTTTTTGTCATGTGTTTCTGTGTTATATCAGGTATTTGTGTGTCTGGTGGTGGTCTTGACCAGCTCCATCCTGCTGATCTGCTACACCATCCTGCTGCCCATGGTCTGTGCCACCTACCCCACAGGCTGGATCGTGTGGCACCTCTGTTACGGACACTGGAACCTCGTCATGATCGTTTTCCACTACTACATGGCCACCAAGACTGCACCTGGTTATCCTCCTATAGTGAGATGTTTCCCTGTCCCTGTTTAAAAAAGAATCATACCTTGGATTCAGGCTGGATTCAGGGCTGTTCCATGGTCAAGTTAGTGTTCATACATTGTTTATTCTTTGGAATTCCTCTTGTTCCTGTCGCAGGTGAAAAACGACGTTCCATTTGTGTCTGTCTGTAAGAAGTGCATCATTCCTAAACCAGCCAGAACACACCACTGTGGCATCTGTAACAGGTTAGGCTGGGATATTTAAACATTTTTCACTGTTTAGTTGGTTTGTTTACTTTGACAGTGTTGTACACATCGGAGCAGCTTTCTTAATGTGCTTCTGTTTTTCAGGTGCATTCTGAAAATGGACCATCACTGTCGTATCCTTTTTGTGACATACTTGGATTCCATACAACAATTCCATCAAATGGCATATACTGATATTCCCTCAAATCCCATATACTGTATATACTGTATATTTTCATGTATAGAAATAGGGCATTTTGGCAAAACGTTTCCCATTAACTCTCTCCTCTCCAGCCTGGTTGAATAATTGTGTCGGCCACTTGAACCAGCGATACTTCTTTTGCTTCTGCCTGGCCATGTCCCTGGGCTGCATGTACTGCAGCATCAGTGGCAGAAACCTCTTCCTCGACGCCTACAATAGTCTAGAGGTGAGACCAGTGGGTATGGTGTTTGGTTCCAAGCCGAAGCTTTCTTCTGGGTTTGAACTCCAATTTCAACATTGTAAAGCCTACCTGCCTCCTTAACAACATTTCTACAAAAAATTCACAGTTGGTCGCTTTGGAAGAAAGCATTTCTTTTTTACATTCTGTAATATATTCTGTTTCGGTGCTTTAGGTGAGCGTTCATTCTGCAGTCTTTGTGGTTCTTCGTATTTCTCTATCTACCTGCTGTCTGTGTAACCCTGGGTGGCTTGTGTCTTGGGTGTCGTGCTTTAGCGCTTTAAGCATATGCAGGGGGAAAGGCCAGGGGTACCGGTGACTGGGATGGGACTTCTCATAGGAATATTACCTTCTGGCCAGGTACACACACTCACGCACTCACACTTTCACAGTCTTAGACTAGAGCTATTATTAATGGCATTTTCTTCCTCCAAGACAAACTACCAAACAGCTGCACCCCCCTACACCTTCAGGGACCGGATGGTTCATAAGAGCATCATCTATATGTGGGTCCTGACCAGGTAATACTAACTGTAATTCTGTATTGAGCCAGTAGGAATGCTTAACGTCATGCTTAAGAGGCTGTAACGCTGGTTGTGATTGGTCGTCTCAGCACAGTGGGCGTGGCCCTGGGAGGCCTTACCATCTGGCATGCAGTCCTCATATCCAGGGGGGAGACCAGTATCGAGAGACATATCAACTTCAAGGAAACCAAGCGGCTAGCCAAGCGGGGAAAGGTGATGACAACGCTGTGGAAAAAAACCAGACATAAAACATACTGATTCATATCAGCCAGCTTCTTACTGAAGCAGCCAACAGCCTGGGATGCAAGAACAGTGATTTGGTTTTCTTAAAATGATTCAGTACTTCAGCTGTGACCCCCACATTACCTGTCTGAGGTTAATGAAGTGCCTCTTACCTCATCTGCTCTCTTCCTTCCCTCTGCCAGGTGTATAAAAACCCTTTCAACTATGGAAAATGGAACAACTGGAAGGTGTTTCTCGGTGTTCAGAAGAATAGGTAATTAGTTTTCTGCTCGTAGCTCTATCCTACATCGAGGGTTTCACGAATGCGCTGGTGTTCTTGTATGCTCCTGGTTTGATGGCCGGCCGTCGTTGTTTTTCTTCAGCCACTGGTTGACCCGAGTCCTGCTACCTTCCGGACACCTACCCCCGGGCGACGGTCTGACCTGGGACATCTTCCCCTTCAAAAGGGACTCCATTTCTGTATGACCACTGCTCCTTACCATATCGCTCCAGGTCGCTGCGCTCTCCAGTGAAGTGTGCTGTGGAAAACTAGGGGAAATACGTTTGAGTCCTGACCAGCAAGTGTTTGAAAACGTCTGAAAAGGTCATTGAGTAGGGATACCGTTTATTTTGTAGAAGTAATAGTCTGAAAAGATAGTAACTTATGGTGGATTGAGGAAATCATGGATACTTGTCAAACCGACATATCATGGGACTGAACACAAACCGTACCAGTAATTGATGTTGTTTCCTTTATATGAGCGGACGCGTAGCAATGCCAAAGGAGGACCCAAAATGGACCCTTCCACCTCTGTACATTGCCATGGTGACCTTCAAAAAACATTCCTCTTTCCCACCCACGCATTTACTTTAAACTGACATTTTGTTTTTCTACTCCTGACCCTCCCCAAGTACCAAAAGGCATATCCGTATGTTTTTGTATTTTAAAGTATGTGCATAAATTATTTTTTCAAAAAGTGGATGTTGTCTACTTTAAATGACCAAAATGCAAATAAATGACAATATATTTGGTAACTTTTGTCATTTTGAAGTATCAAACCCAACACTACTGTGCAGTTATGTAATGGTTGACTGCAGATGAAGGATTAACTGGGATTTATGATTTATATCTGCAGACATGATCTCCAGATTACTGCAAATAAGACCAGTATCAAAAGACCAAGCAAATAAACAAGAACTCTCAAACCAAAAGCATCCATGAATAAGATTTAGTCTATAACTTGTAGGGAGATATAGATATATATTATGTGGAATGCGTTTTAAACTATGGTATATCATGTTAACTTCATCCATCATCCATCAGAGGGCAGTAGTTGGCACAATATAACAGGGTTCATGGAAGGGCCCACCACCTCCGAATAAATGCAGCCCAGTGAGCATTTTTCCGTTGAAGAAACATTTAACATGTTCAGCCTTTTTCACCGTTTTAGTCACGGTTTGAAAGACGTTCGAAAGAAGACATAATTTCATCCGCATATCAGATAGAATACCTATGAATTGAAGCCTAAATTCTATCACTTTTTCCATCATTCTATGAAGTTCCTTTTAATTCCTTTATTCTTGTTTCCTTTATCTTCATTTAACTTGCTAATAGTTAACTCATATAACGAGTACTGTAAAGACCAAATGTAAAACGGTATTTAGAGGTTATAAGTTATAACCTTATGGCATGCCATGCATAATAAAGTATTGACATTTCCACCTTAGTTAGAATAAAGGCTCACTCATGACTTCAGGATAACTTCCCTCTGCCATCACGTTGGCACCTTATGAGTCAGTTTAGATGTGCGCATGCGTACCAAGAGTGGGGATTTAATTTCAGATCTGTACAGACGTACAGGGGAAATCATTGAATAAGCGTAGCCTACGTCAGCCTCTTGCAATCTAAATGTAAGTACTTGCTAAGGGATACATTAGTCTCGGCTTGTATGACGTTTTGTCAACGGTGGTCATATTGAACGGAGCGTCCCAGAAGTGACTGTAGCCAACCATTGGGCACCAAAGGATTGGCTGCAGCTCGCTTCAAGTGAAGCTGTCCTCTGCACCGGATCCGCGGCGCAGAACCCTAACTATTGAAGCAAGTTTGGATGTGGCAAGCAAACTGCACAAGAATGCATTACATAGCAGACTGGATCTCCGGTAAGACCTGTTTTTGTGTGATCGTTTAGTTGTTAATGCATTTTCCCAAAAAATACAATTTACTGGTCAGATTTGATTTCAGAATTTTTTTTGGGAACAACTCTGCCATTCAAATAAGAGCATATATGAAGTGTAGGCTGTAGTCTATGAAGTCTATAACAAATCACTGATGACCAGAAAGACTTGATCGTCCCATGTCAGATGGGTTTACACGTGACGTAAACAGACCGTCCCGAACGAAAAGCGCTGAGCTGTCACAATTATCGCTCAATCACTCATTGTGCACTTGAAAGACAGAGTTGATTTTCCATTATTAAAACGATTACACGATCATTATATCATTCTTTCAGCGAGGGCATATATAATCAATCAGGACGGCAATGTTTTCATGATTTGATCTCTCTGGGATGTGCGGGTTTAGGCACCGTCATGGGGGGCTGTGTCGGGAGAACCCAGATGGATGGGCAGGGCACCACGGGCGCAACCAGAACCAAAAAGCGTGGGGGTAAGAGACACACGTGGGCCTTCCGCCTGTGAAGGGCATGCGTTCTGGATTCAATCCACTTCTCCAAGCACACATTTGATTGGATTGGATTAGATTAGATTAGGTTAGATTAGATGTGGTTCAACTATCACTGCACTGTGCTGCAAATACAGGATAGCATAATGTCATTGTGTTTAACCGAACAGAAAAGCGATGAAGTCGAGTTGATAAGGTCAAGTAGCATATAGGTGAGGTACATTTTGATGAGTGTGTTTGTGATCAACCACAAAACTTTACGATTGATCGTTTCATTGATATCAGTGTGTCTGTGGATGCCAAGACTCCGGTTGCCAGCAGGTGTGGATTAGCAGCCGTAGCTGTAATCAGGAGGAGA
>JAOTIX010000038.1:894354-909487 GCA_027123715.1 Gaidropsarus macrophthalmus
GTCATTTTTTGGTGCTGTTACTGCTTTAGGTCCAAAATGTAAAACAATATATATAATAATATTTTTTCATTTTGACTCTAAAAGGTAGGGAGGGCTTAGCCCTGTTAGCCCATATGTACCAGCCGCCCCTGACCACACGGCCCACCGCAACGTGAACCTCACCGTTGCAGAGGTGAGGGCCTGGAATGTCACGGTGGCCATGGCCATCGTTCCCCATTACGTGGCCGTAATGCCCCTTACAAAAATTGTGAGTTCAAAGGCATAGTGACATTGATAAACATGAATACTAATGGCCTTGCTTTCAGTCATATGCTAACGTTGTAGCTCCTGAGCTAGCTAATGCAGCACATTGCCGATATCTGTTGTCAATGAGTTGAAGCATTGGCGAGTGGAGGGATTCCACGCAGCCGTATCCATTCAAAGATATCTCCACACACCTGAGCGTGTTGGTGCTTGCACGCAATCAGCAAACTGACTGACAGGTCATCTCCAAATACCTCCCCAGCTTGCAAGCACACTGAAGCGATTGTATGTAAAGGAGGTGAGCTCCAGCGGCCGGAAAACATTATGAAAACAAACGCATTCAAACAGCAAATTATATGCAAATACTAACCTGCTGGTGGAGTACAACCAATCTGCATGGCGTCTGGGAGCGGTGCCCTTTGTGGCAGAGTGAAGCACCGCCTCAAGATGGCCTCCAAAGGCAGCTCTACAGAGTTGGGGTTTGAACAAACGCACCTCAGACCACGACACTAAAACCCTAACGACACACCAGTGTGTAGTCGTATACACAGAGCGGCTTTGGCATTCCTGGAGCGAAGGTGTCTCACCCTGATGTTAGCACCCGCGCCTCTTACCCCACCGACAGGGTGCTAGTACCCTCCTGAATGCCGGCCGCTACCTCGGACACGGCGTTGTTGCCATGGCCACCGTCTGTTGTGTTTACCGTGCACGGCTGGCTCCGCCGCCATCGACACTTCCCCCGCCACTGGTGGAACCCCGCGCCGCTCCCTGCGCCCCTGTGAGCGGCCTGTGGTCAGGGGCCCGCGGGAACCATTCACGGAGGCCAATACCAACACGCTAGCTCACCAGCCTGTGAACATGGAAGGAAATCCTGCTAATATGGAATACTGTTTTGGATTCCGTCGATTTGTACCTTGTAGCGTAGCGTTTAAAACATGGCCGTGACTGGTAACTGCCTTGCAGTCTTTCACACCTGCCCCTCAGTGTGTGAACACACGTAGCGCTCAGTCCGTGTGGGAGAGACATTTGCTTTAGGTGCTTTGATTGGGCGTAGGAGTCTCAATGGGCTGTATGAACCCAGTCCACTCAGCCATTCCCCTCGCTGCGCTGTCCCTTATTGTCCGACCACAAAGAGGATGTTTGGTGCATCGTGTCGACGGCCAGTCAGTGTGCTTATCAAGGGTGTATCAGGCTCCCATCACCAACACAAACACACGTGTCGTTGTTCCACCGGTGCCTGTTGTTTTCCGCACGCGGCATGACATCATCGCCTCCTCCACCCCTGGGCTGGCCCGCCCTGGTCTCACCTCCCTGAGGAACCTGCCAGAGGACAGGGCTTCTGTCCACCGGGGCTCCCAGGAGCCACCGGCGTAGCGGACTGTTTGCTTCCCTCTTCCTCTTACTCCCCTCTTCTTCCTCATCCGCCATCGCTCCGCGGTGTCCTGCTCCCCATCTGCGCCAACGTCTCTAAGGCCGTGCTGTCATGGCAACCACACACACAAACACACACACGCCATACATGGAAGATGATATCGTATTGTAATTGTAAAGTAATTGTAAAGCGCTTTGAGTACAACGACGTTGTAGAAAAGCGCTATATAAATACAGTCCATTTACCATATCAGCCCCTTGGTTTCACTGAGGCTCATTTTACAAATGGACGACTTAGCACTCAAAATGCATTCCTAAATCTGTTGGATAGTTTTGAAAAAGGGAAGGAAAAGGTCAACATTGTGGCCTTCCTTTGGGTTGGCTTTTAGTGGTTTCCCACTGTTAGGCTAATCGTCTCTTGGCTCGTCTCAGCCAGCGATTCGGGTGTCCCCTTGTTCTTATACTGCTGGGTTTCGGTACGTTTTCATCCCGCCTCTGCTTCCCCTTTGAGTCAACTGTCAGCTTCCAGAAGAAGGACGCACTGCTTCCTGTGTTTGCGCGTGACAACTGAGCACAGCGTTTCACAATGCCATCTTAGGACTCCAATGTAAAACACCCCTCCTCTTGACCCAGGCTGATGGCCTGGGTCTTGAATTCATATGGTCTCGCATGTCTACTGTCCCACCTGTTCTGTGTCTCGCATACAAGTAGGCATGCTCTCCTTCATCAGGGATTCACTTCACCGGTACATTCACTTCAAGCGGTACATGAGCATGTTCATGCTCCTGCTTCGGGCTGGCACCCTCCTGTCCTGTAGTCAGTGCATAGCACCCTGGAGCAGAGTCCTCTCAGGTTGTAGACACTGCCTCTGGGGGTCCATAAAAAAAAGCTGAAACTCAGCGGATCAGTGAATGAGTCAATCTCGCTTGCGGGAGTCACGGGGAATGTGGCCTTGAAGCATGGACAGTGGTTCTGCTGGATTGTTCCCCCCTCTGTGGCTGTAGGCTTGTTTGCACTGAGCGATAACGTTCCTTACCTTCAACCACTCAACAACTCCATTTTGTCCCAGCTTTCCGTTGACACACGCAAGAGTCGTATCAGCTGCTTTGTGTTTGCAGTTTGTTCAGATTCAACGGGGTTGATATAAAGGCTTAAACCGTTCCTTCACAAATCAAAGAGTTGTTGAGACAAGCTTGTGTTTCGTAATCACTGCCGCCTCTGACTACCGACGGCAAGGGCATATGCAAAGCGTGCAGGGTAGGCTCTTGCTCTCAGAGATGCAGGTAAAGACGGATCATCTTTCTTGTTGTAGGCATGTCAGAATACTTATGTAGACATGTTGTCTATGCGCTTGAAGTGTACGTTGTAATTTATGCTGTTATTGGAGTTGCTATGCATGTCGTGGGAGATGCCAGGGAGGAGACAATGAGGGATTGTTCTCCAGTGAGCGAAGGACGGATGTTGCATCATTGTCTTTAGTGGGGTTACACGCTCCAGTTATGCCCTCGCTTTAGTTTCTCTGCCTTTATGTTCTGGTTGTTTACATTTGTCTCTTCTTTGAATCATATTGGGGTGTGATCGTCATACTTTTTTGACGATCTAACGATCGAACTAGTGAGAACGTGAACTTTGTGTGACACATTTTACAACACAGTAAACATATTATGCAGTCATCTGCACAAGGATGCTGGCAAGAGGCACACTGCCCGCAGGCATGGGCGAATCCACTACGCGAGGAAGACCTCAGGGTGCCTCTGACTCCTTGCTTTGTCCATGTTTAATGGTGGTTCCTCTACCAAGAACCACATTGTTATTATGGTGTCAATCACTGCATCCGTCCTCGTTGCCGTGGTATTTTGTTAAAGGCCACAGTATACATGTTGCAATGCAGAAACCTATAATACTGCAGGCCTTACCAAGTGTCACATTTTACCTGCAATCTTTGGCCCTTTCTGCGCCTTTGGCACAGGTTTTTCTGTTTTATTATTTCATGTGCTCATTATTATTCAAACCATAAGCCATAATATTTGAGACGTTAAACAGGGGGAGAGAATGTCGGGTGCCTTCGTGTTTCAGGGCCGTTGTTTACGTTTCCATGGCAACTGCGGTCACCGGCAGAACATACATACCACTACTACTAAGTACATGTATCAAAATAATAATTATATAAACACGCAGAAAGAAAATGTATGTTGAGAAAGACCCATGCCCTATGGTATGTTTGAAAAAAATAATTGTATTTTTTCATTTGTATTTATTTATTTATTTATTTATTTATTTATTTATTTATTTATTTATTTATTTTATCTATATTCGCCCATATTTGATTTGTATTTGTTTTTTCCAAAATTACCAACAAACAAACTCACTAACAATCCCAAAATAATGTATTGCTAAATGATAATTGATTATGACACACAGTACAAGCCGCGGATAAGTTAGTGATTTCGAGGGGACGGCGGCGTCACGAGATGGGCAGAGTACAACTGAGAAGCAGATATGGACAGGATGCCAAAATGTCCATGCGAAAGGCAGTTCGAGGCGGGGCAACAGAGGTTTTTTTCAGCAGCAGGGTCCCTTTCTGACTCTCTGTCGTAATGTACCTCAAACATTCTAGGCAACATGCCTGCCTCGGGCATGACAATAAACAGGTTTAGTGGGATGATCGGAAAGCAATGCAGCAGAAACTTCTTTGACGACCGCCTCTTGGACTAGAAACGGGACACGTTTCAAATAGGACTCCGAAACAACACGGGATACTAGGGCAGGGAGCAATAATGCCCGCTTTGAGTTGGACTAAGGGAAAGCTCGAAGATTACGTGTAATACAAGGTAATGAAAAATATCATTCAGAGAACTCGAATAGGTCTTACACTCTAGAGAGACTGTTCTACGAACTTTTTCACGAAAAACCGCAGGCGGCCCATATGTTTATGTTCAATGGATCTGACGACCATTGTGCGAAAAGTCAGCTGCTGCTTGCGTAATTCAGACATGGCCTTCATTTCATCAAAGTCCATGACTTTTGACATTTCCAACGGTGTTGCTTCTGAGGGACACGACATCTTGCCATGTATGTCTTTTTAATATATAGTTGGTTGTTCTTTCCTCAAAGCAAAAAACATGCATGTGGAATGAACTTGCAAATGGAGACTAGTTTTTTGGAGGAGAGGGAGGAGCCCCACCCATATCCATGTATTTTGTGTTTAATTTTTATTTTTTTACACGAATATGGTGCTTTTGTGTGAAAACGTGTGTTGGTGTCAAGTGTACAAGCCTTTTCCTCCAAGGCTCGAACAGAATTAATGGATTACAGAGTCAAAAAAATATTCCCCATGAAGTTTATGTTATGAGAACTTAATATACTGAACATGGGGGTAAAATCTATGTGTGTAATTTGGAGAGACTGTAATTGAAAATTTGGTGTGAACATTCATTGACCATTTGTATCTTATAGAATTCTATTAACATCTTCTTTATCAATGTTGGGTTTCAGAACCATTTATAATGGCTCATCGATCCCAGTGTTCCTCAGCTGGGGATAATCCGCTGAACCCCAACTATCTTCCACCTCATTACCGAGAGGAATACCGCCTCGCTATCGATGCTCTGGTGGAGGACAGCGTGGAAGGCTACTACCAATGCCTCCAGAAGGTGGACGTGGTGGACTTCCTTTGCGCACCGGAAATCGAATACATCCACAATGTCGTGCAGTTGACACCCCATGAGGGTAACTACGGAGACCAGCAGCGGTGCCCATCGGGTTTTGGAGGGGACAGTTCTTCGGACACCTACTGGCCTGTCCACTCTGACCTCGACGCTCCGGACCTGGACCTAGGCTGGCCCCAGCTGAACCGCTATGTCGGCCCCACCGAGGTCACCACTCTGGTGAACCCAGCTGAGCACGACATGCCTAGTATTAAGGAGCAGGCTCGAAGACTCATCAGGAATGCTCAGCAGGTATGGCCCTTATGTTCTTTGTGGCTTGGAACAGTCGAAGGCTTAAATGGCTCAAAACAATGTTGTCGGGCCAGGTCAAAGATTGTATTGACCCGGGAGCTCAATAACTTGCTGATTGGTGTCACTGTGATTGTTATGTGAACTGTATGCCTAACAAAGTGTATCTCTAGTTTATTATTTGTGATTAGGAAAATAATCATCCCTGATTTTCATTGAACATGTCCCAGAAATACACTGAAGTCATCTGAAGCTTTCAGCTTTTATAAATCAAGCTTTTATAAATATTTTAACAACTAGAGAACAACCAAAGAACACAGCCTTTCCCTCCAAAGCACAATCAGATTCAACACTATTCATTTGTATTCACTATTATTGCTTCTCTGCAGGTGGTTGCCATAGTGATGGACATGTTTACAGACGTTGACATATTTGCGGAAATCCTTGATGCCGCCATGCGGAATGTAGCCGTCTATATCCTTCTTGATGAACTAAACGCTCATCATTTTGTCAACATGCTGTCAAACTGCCGTATCAACCTGGAGGGCATCCGTGTAAGTTTTAAAGACAACAACATTTTTCTATTTTGGTAACTTTATTATACGTGGATGTGGATGCAATCAGCAGCATTTTTCTGCAGATGTTCACCTATTGGCTTGAAATGCTTGTGCAATGCTGCCACCTAGCTTGGATTGTGATAACTCCAGAAATGTTTTGTTCAGCATGTTGATCCTTTTAATGTTCACAGTCAATGCGTGTCAGGACCGTTTCTGGCATCCCCTACCAATGCCGCTCAGGAAAGTTGCTCAAGGGTCAGATGATGAACCGCTTCATGCTCACAGACTGCAGAGCAGTGCTGACTGGAAACTACAGGTAACAGTAAATCGTGTTGATAAATGTGGTTGAGGCTCACTGAGATCTTCCACGTCGCTGATTACTTTATTATGTATGACTGTATGTACTATTCACTGAGGAACACTTTAAATTGTATTGGAATTGGACGATGTAGGATGTTGTGGTTTTCTGTTTTTGCCTTTAATTTGTTATGGATTTGATATGTTTACGACATTGTCATCAAGTCTGCAATTAACTCAAACGTGTCTCCCTACAGCTTCATGTGGTCTTTTGAGAAACTCCACCGCTGTTTAGCACACCTCTTCCTTGGACAACTAGTATCTAACTTTGATGAAGAGTTCCGGATTTTATATGCCCAGTCCCAACCATTGACCATAGACAATTTACCGGGTCCAGTTGAGGGCTTTGGTTCTTTTGCTGAGAGGAAATATTTAACTGACCGTTCAGCATCGATCAGAGAGTCCAGGAAATATGGTACAGCAGACAATCCTTGTCCAGAAGAAAGGCCTAGACATAACTTTGATGAAAGAATGGATGCAGATTGGAAAACGATGCCTCAAAACCCCACACAGCAACCGAGAATTGGGCAAATGTACGATCAGGGCCCTTCTCGGATTCCGTTAAATATGATGGAAAGTCCCAAGTTCAACCGACGCAGTTATGCTGAAGGCAGACAAACATCTCATCAGCCAATACAGCAACCAGGAATGCCACCCTTTGAGGGTCAGGGAAGGCGAATCGAAGCACTCTACAGTTCCTATGATAAGTTCAGGAGCCCCGCCTATCCTCCAGCGGATCAGCATCCTGACCCTGGCTTACCGCATGAGATGGAACCACCTGAAAACTTTGACATGGTACTTGACTACCTGTCATCAACAAGCAACGCAGAGATGGACCAAAGAGATGGACCTCCTCTGAATCCACCTGAGCAGATGCAAACCCTCCAGGTGTCAAACACGGACCGCAAGGATCCAGCAGTCAGGCAGGGGCTGAGAAATTGGAGAATTAACTCCTACCTCAGCACCTTTGACAATGCGGCTGATGAGGAAATGTCACTGCCAGCTACTCAGGCCTCAGACCCCTTCGATGAGAGCCCTAACCCACCA
Organism: Gaidropsarus macrophthalmus; assembly: GCA_027123715.1. NCBI lineage: Eukaryota > Metazoa > Chordata > Actinopteri > Gadiformes > Gaidropsaridae > Gaidropsarus > Gaidropsarus macrophthalmus. The sequence goes on from JAOTIX010000038.1 coordinate 901,886, forward strand.
GACAATACAGTCTCGGGCCCAGATTTACCCGCTATTAAGTTCCCAAATACTCGGGGTTATTTGGAAAGACCTTTTCATGGCTATAGAAAATCCAATGTCCCTGAGCCCTCTGAGAAATACCCAGAGGATTTTCTGACTTTACCAGCGCAAGCCAAATTAACACCATCAACTTCGGAATCATCACTAAACGAAGCAGATAAGACCGAAGAAATGGAGCCGCAAGACGTTGGCCCAGAGGAGTCATTCCGTCGGAGATATAATCCGAAGGTGCAGAGAGGCTCCAGGCTAAGATCTTCTTTGATATTTAGCTCTCAAGTTGATCAGCCTGTTTCTCAAGATATCAGTACCACAGGGACACATGATGAGGACACAGATAAGGCTGAAGCTTCTGAGTTTAAGTTGCCCTTTGCCTTACATGTTTTGGGTCATAGGAAGAAACCAAAAGAACCTTTTGAATGGAGCCGTTTTGCTAGATCAGCGACTGTTGATATCCCTCCATCAGCACCTGATGATGTAGAAAATAAAGAGGATGCAGAGGACTCCACATTAACTAAGCCTTTGAAAGGTAATCATAAAAACACTGATAGAGCGACAGCATCAAAGCCTACAGATGTGACGTTACGACCAAGCTCTTCGCAATGTGAGCTTTCCAAAATAACCCAACCGATGCCTCTGTCTGAATCTTTGTTGGGAGAGCCCTTTGTAGATATGAGCGATGCTGACAACAGGCTCCTGTTCTTCAAACAATTGGCAGCAAAGAGAAAAGCTGAGGAAGCGTCAGCATCAGCAAAGGGCAACGCAGACGTCCTGAAGACTCAAACGGATCTAAAAAACACTGTTGTGACAATTGAGCAACCTGCAAAGGAACAACGACCAAATGATCCTGTTGTCGTGGCTAACACTGGAAAGGAGAAGAGCGACGTATCAACAGATTCAGAAAAGTTGGAGTTAAAGAAATTTCAAACGCAAGACCCGAGTTTGTCAAATAAACCTGAACCGTCATTGAAGGAGTCTTCTACGCCTGACCCATTAGGGTCAAGCTCTTCTTCTGAGCAAATTCAGTCTGATGTTGACACTTCAAAGAACATCACAACTTATCTTGGTCGACCCCGTCTTGCAAGGGAACCTTTCAAGTTGAACCGTAACGTAAGATCTTCCATGTTGGACAGCACTTTTAAAAAGAAACCCCGGGAAGAAACTGTGGAAAAAAAGGAACCCAAAGAGAACAGTGATGGTAAGGCCACATCGAAGGCTGCAGAAATAGAACTGGGTATTCCACTAATTGGGCTGCGACCTAGCAGCTCTCAATGTGAGCTATCCGAAACAGACCTGCATGTTCTTCAACCTCAGTCTTTGCTGGACAACTCAGCCATAGACATGAGGGATGCTGATAACCGGCTGATGTTTTTTAAAGAGTTGGCAGCAAAACGAAAAGCTGAGATGGCTGCAGCAGCAAAGGACCCTGCCACAGTTTCACTGAAGACTCATGAGGAACCCGCAGCTCAGATGCCAAATGCAGAGGGCATCAGTAATTCCAACAAAGGAGAAACTACTTTATGCAAAACAGCTTTGGAGAAAAATGTGACCATGGATGTAGCACAATTACCTCCAATGGTGTCATCAAGAGTTGATCATGATAATGAACAAAGAAAGACCAGAGAGCATAAAGGCGAATCCCAAAATGATCCTGTCCCCGTGGCTTGCTGTGAGAATGAGAAAAGCAGGTCTACGACTGATTCAGAAAAGCTGGAGCTGAAGTTAAGTCAAGAACAAGCCTCCACTGCCACACCAGTTCCATCTCAGTCAACCATGTCCATCCAACAAGTGAACGTCCCCAACCTGCAAGACGCCTCTGTTAAAGGGGGTAGCCAATTACCAATTAATGTGAGCCCTCCAACAAATTCCACTAAACCAAGTGCTGATCAGCCTGGAAGCCTCAAACTTGACTCTTCCTTGAAAGAGTCTTCATCCATCGCGGCCACAGCAGAACAACCAGCATGTCCACCCACCACTGGGCCGAGTTCTAGTGCCTCACAAAACCCCACAACTGATCCAACCTATTTGAGCCAACCGGTACCTTCCATGACTCCTCCCACTACAGCAGAGGTAAAGTCCACAGATGAAAAAACCATGGACACAAGAAATCCAGTGGAATCTCTCAGTCCCCCTTCATTGGAATCATCCCAGAGCAGCAGCAGAACTCCAGAGGGAGTTGCACAATCCACACCTGCAAAAACAGTATTATCTTCTGATGTTGAAACCATGAAACCTGAATCCACTAGTGTCCTCACTGAGAACCCTGCAACAGTGAAATTAGAAGATGCTGCAGCCAAAAGTTATTCCAATGCTTGTGAAATTTATTTAGAGCCACACTCCATCAAGATGCCTTCAGAGACATTATCTAAAGAACCAGGTACTCTTTCAAAAATTGAACCTCCGCCATCAGAAGCCAACTCTGTTGCGCCAGAGTTGTCTTCTGCCACTGCAGTACTTCCATCCCAGGAGGATGTTGAAGATAAAACCAATGAATCTCTTAACATCCAGCCTTCACCACAATGCTCAGCTGACCCAGCAGGAAGTCCTGAATCATCGGTATGTCTGATTGAAAAAGAATCAGTTGATTCGCCAAAGCCGAATGCAGCTGATATTCCACCCGAGAGAACAACGATGGAAGAACCTGTTTTACCATCCTCTACACTTGCGCCAGTCTCAGATGGCTCAGAAGAAGTTTCTAAGCCTGGAAAAAGGGCTGAACCCACTTCATCAGAACTATCATCTCCCCCCACACTCAATTCACCAGACTTGGAACAATCTCCAATTCCTCTGGTAACCGCATCTTTGTCTGACCAGCAAACTAAGCCTACATTAGAGGTCGATCTCAACCAAACTCCAGAGCAAAGCAAGCCCATGGTGGCTAGTGAAACAACCATAGAATCAAAATCTGTAACCCCTGAAAGCCGTCCGTCAGAACCGATCGTGACAAGTGAACAGAGCACTGTTGGCATTCCATGTGAAGTTGAGGAAGAATCCACGACCACGTTAGAGGAGGCTGTTCCCCTATCCCCCCTCAAAGCCCCCCAGTCTCGCTACCTTTCATCGACTGCCAACGTCATCTCGAGCAGCAACCTCAGAGATGACACAAAGCTGCTTTTAGGACAAATATCTGCAAACAGCCAGAGCAGGAATGAAGCCACCAAGGAGCAGCCGGTCACAGATGACGATAAGGAATCCGAGGCCGACAAGAACGCTATAGTCCAAAAAGTGGGAGGCGGAAAGTACAGCATAAGAGGATCAAAGAAGACGACACAGGAGCGCGAAGTGCTGCTTCAAAAGATCCAATGTATGCGAAAGGAAGGGAAAGCGTACAGCCGGTTTGAGGTTTGTAGCTGCTTATAACATTATATGAAAATAATTGTATATTAGTTGACTTCCAGTGACACTAATGCCTTTCTGTCTTTTTAATAGATGCCACCATAGCAGGGGACTAAGCGAGAAGGTTGAAGAAGGAATACATTTATGTGACAATAATCCAACAACATCATCTGGACTTCATCACTGAAGACGGGATTAATGTTCGGAAATGTGATTTGTTTTTATGGATATTTATCACATGTGCTAACTGGGATTGTAGCATGCAGTACAGAACTATTCGGATGAATGAATATCGGTCTTCTATGGTGGACTTGGAAACTATGGGTGCACCGGACTGACTGCTGTAGGCATGAAAGGGAAAGCGATGTATGACGAAATAAATGTTGCATGGGTAAAGTGCAATGCGATGGTGTTGGCACCACTGAATTCGGTGGACGTGGTGTAGTTCTGATTCTTAGTTATGCTATAATTTTCCACAATATGGGCCTTTTTTGTACCAAGGACAGTCTGATAATGCTGTCAATTTGTTAAAATACAAAAACACAAGGGTAGTGAATTTCTTGGTGTATCGCATTGTGTAAATAATTTGTAGCGATAGGAAAACAATATTTGTTTAACCTGCCATTTAAACAAAAGAAACATTTTATGCTGTACATGTCTGAGCACAATGCTGTTGGTCTGTGTTTGTTTTCTGCCATAAACATTTTATGAAGTTCAGTTCCAAACAGTCTTACTTTGCCAAAGCTGACCTTCCGGCAGTACTTAATGTATTCTACCTTTAAGCCAGAACCTGTATTGTTTTATTGACTGTCCATTTCTGAATCTGCAAATGCTGCATACAATTTGCATGAAACTTATGGATTTGTTGTACTTCAAACAAAGCCTGTTTTGTGATATGGAAAGTTACATTTGATTAATGATAACATTGGTTGTCAACTAAGTATGCAATTTATTTGTAAATAAAACTGTTAAATATTAATTTCAAGTCTCTTCTGTTACATTAATGTTTTGGGGAATTTACTATAATCCCTTTGTGCCTGAAGTAAGGGGATATGCAAAATTTGACATCTTTGGATCTAAAATAAACCTTTAGCATTTTGGGTATTTTGTCTTCATACTGTAAATGTAAACATTAAGTGTTAAATATGTATATTAGAACATTCGGTCTATCTTCTCTCTATCTTCAACTGTAGAGTATAATTGTCTGTAAAAATGTTTAAAAAAATCCTCATGATTAAGCTGTATGCTTGTGAAACACCGAGAAATCCTATGCGTCATCAGCAACAGAGGCCCTCTTGTGTCAGAAGGATTTTCCCTCACTGCCATTAAATACCATAATAAGCCCATGACAAATTTCACTAATCTTCAAAATAATCCTCAAATCTTTTGATGTACTTCTATACATTTCCTCTCCTGTGTCATGAAGGAATTGCACACAGACTGAAACATATGAGTGTATTTACATGTTGTTTTTTATTTCGTCTGAGAGACCGTTTGCCTAGCTTTTTTTCTTCACTTCTCCCAAATATTTGCTGCAGTGTTCTTACGTCTGTAGGAACACAACATTAAAATGAAGCCTTTGAACACAGTCTACCACATTTTGGCATTCAGCTGGTATGCCTTTCTTTTGATGTCTATGGCTGCCAAAGCTGGAGAGAACATGCCGCCGGTGTTGCTTGAACACGGAGGACCATGGAAGTTCCTGACTTTTTGGAATTTGGCAAGTACAGTTTGGTGAAGTAGCATTCTGTATAGACATTGGACTGCATTGGAAATATATACAGGGATGGACATGGATGAATTGGTTGGAATGGTGATGTGTGTACATTTTGCAAGTTAATTATTTGTTTGAAATCTTCTGCTTGTATCCTGTTGCCTTATGTCTTTAATCTACCAACCTTACCAAGTCACGTTCCTTGTATGTGCATGGATACGTGGCCATCCTGATGTACAGTATGTTTGTGCTTGATCTCAGATACTACAGATTATATTCTTTGGGCTGGCTGTGGTAGATGATCTTCAGGCTGGAAGAAAATCTTCAAAACTCCTCAACAGATGCAAAGATCTGCTTTTTTCTGTTGTTGTATTCCCCGTTGGCATGGTGAGAGCCCAATATGCACTTTTACAATGCAAAACATTACTTTGACATAATGAGGAACAAGAGGATAGTGGTGACGACGATGTTGATGTTGACGTTGACAACGATTGCCTGCGTTTCTTTAGTTTGTCGTTCTGCTTTTCTGGATGATCTTCGCCTACGACAGGGAGCTTGTGTACCCAAACAATATGGATACCTTCATCCCTCCATGGATGAACCATGGAATGGTCTGTAATGTAGTGACATGTCTCACTCACAGCAAACACTATGGTGCTCTTCCGTTTCCACATCTTAGTAATAACAGTGGGTTTGTGCGTATAGCACACTTTTGTGTTTCCCTTCTTACTGGGTGAGCTGCTGGTCCAGCCCCATGCCTACCCACAGGCCAGGCATGGCATTGCAGGATTAACAGCGGTGGGCTTCTTTTATCTCAGTTGGTAGGTTACAGGTTACTACATGGACACAAACCATGTTGTATATGTTATTTTTAAAAACAGAGTCTAATTTTTGTTGACACACTATCACAGACACATTTCATGCGGCTGTGTTCAAATGCAACGGATCATCATTTTAAACACGTTTTGGTTTCAGTTACATTCTTGATAAGAATCAAACATTATTCACACACCGTGGACTCGTTCTGCAGGGTGATTTGGCTGTACCTGTCGGCGGGGGTGTGGGTGTACCCCCTGCTGGGACTCTTTAGTACTGGCAGCCTGGTGGGCCTCATCCTAGTGTGCATGTCCTTCGCTATCTCGCTCTACCTGCTGGGGGAGAAGCTCAACTGCTGCGTCTGGGGTAAGTCCCTTCCTATCATCAGACAACAGAACTGACACAAATAAAGGGAGTATACCATTTAATTGTATGAAACATGGACAATACTTCTTTCTCTGTGTTACATTTTCCACACATTCTGTTCTTCTTTATCTCTAGGGAAACAAAAGGAGAGTTCGATGGCCAAAAGAAAGTGATTGTGAGCCCCTAATTAAACGACGGTGCCCCTGGAACACATGCATGCATACCTCTATTGAGACAGGATTGTAAATAACACAAGCCATTCATTAAACCATGTCCAGTCACACGTCCAATATTTTCTTTCTTTCTTACTCTGCACATTCGTCTTTGTGTGTTTTTATTCAGATATTATACCAGCACTGGCACAAATGTAAGGCGTTCAACCAGGAATCGATTCATCAGCACTAATAACAGTGCTGGCAACAGACCAATATACAGACTCAAGTGGGTCTATATTTATGAATGTAAGTAGGACTACACTCAGGGCCTCAGTGCCTGATCCTACGCTTTCCGCTCACTAGTAGTGAGTCAGCTTACTGCAGTGTAGCCTACAGTGTTGGTCGGTATAACCTGTGTGTATAGTCTCATATCCTCCAATACCAGCATGTGTGCCACTTCCTCAAGAGGGGAGGTGATTTCCCGTAAGGTCCTCCAGCGTGATCAGGTAGACCCTCCGCGCAGGTCCCGGAAGCACTTGAGATGTTGAAGGTAGTTGGGATCTGCATCCACCAGTCCAACGGACAGGATCTTAGCTAACAGGTGTAGATCCTCTTCATTTAAATCCCTCTGCTGAAACCACACCCACCATGTGTTTGTGTCGGTTATGAAGAAGCATTCAGTCCATCAGCTTATTTGCAAAGCCACTCACCTTTCTGTTGTTGTCGTCTGGCTTGCCTTTTCGCTCCGCATTTACCTGTGAAGTGGAAATAATACAATAAATGAATTAATAATGAATTACTATTTTCCACATAATTCTTGGTTTGAGGGGCTTGTAGGTTCAACCGGTATTCAGTTCTTCATTACAGTAAAAGACAGATACAAAAGACATACAAAGAGACAGAACAACACGTTCACTGCTTACCTGCTTCAGTCCGTTTGTAAAGCACATTATGATGAAAAGGAGACCACTGATGATCTGGCGAAGACATGAGTTGAGTTATACTCACAGTGTATTGAGTTACACTCACAGTTTATTGAGTTATATTGAGTTATACTCACAGGTTATACTCACAGTTTAACACTGATTTAGAGAGAGCGAGGGAGAGAGACAGAGACAGAGAGAGAGAGAGAGAGAGAGAGAGAGAGAGAGAGAGAGAGAGAGAGAGAGAGAGAGAGAG
>JAOTIX010000038.1:910393-932645 GCA_027123715.1 Gaidropsarus macrophthalmus
GAGAGAGAGAGAGAGAGAGAGAGAGAGAGAGAGAGAGAGAGAGAGAGAGAGAGAGAGAGAGAGAGAGCGAGAGAGAGCGAGAGAGAGCGAGAGAGCGAGAGAGAGCGAGAGAGCGAGCACAAAACAAAACAAAACCAAAAAAGACTGCTACTTACTCCTAGCAGGTAAAACATATTCTCGTCTTGTCGGCTCTCATCTAATCGTCGTGTGGTTCTGTATGTGTGGCTCAGTGTGTACAGTGTGGACGGTTAGCGAAAACTGAGACGAGACAATGAACTGTGTGTGGATGAAGTGGGAGTAGGAGGAGGAGAAACTTCTGTACACCTGCAGGAAGATCCAGAAATACAGGACATGCTGCATTTCAGTCGCCTCTATTTTTCTAAGATGTCATGATAAATCCGTTGACGAAGTCTATTACGCAAATACACATTTGTCTTTGTTGACTGTTGTAATGCAAACACGAATGCAATGGTATGTCTTGTTTCCACAATTGTATACAAATAAATGAATTGAACTGACGTGGGCAGGGCTGTTCCATGAACAACAATAAAACAGCGCACATGTACGCACTTGAAAAGATTCTCTACAGCACTGGTCTCCAGCATTTTTGTGAGGAAAAAAAGAAAATGAACATAAATAATGTATGTGTTCTATTCGGCAGTGTAAACATGAACATTAAAAGGGTGCAAAAATACAGTGAGTATCCTGATTTAACAGATTTTTTATTAACGTGGGAATATTTTAGAATTGTTTTTCACCAATACTTCATACTCCAAAGTACCCCTAGGGGTACGCGTTCCCCCATTTCAGAACCACTGCTCTAGTCTACAGAATCGCTGTGCACAATAAACGTTGGATCAATATAACTGGGAGTGTCCAGTATATTTACAAGGTGCAAATTTGTGGCTCTCTGGGTGAAAGGTTTTTTCATCAAGCTTCTTCTGTATAACAGCACGGTGGATTTAACCTATCCAGGACACACCATTGAACTGTCATTGAGGTTTCTTGGAATATAAACACATTTCGGATCGACGAAATGTTATCCGAAATGTATTTGTAGAAATAACTTCTACAAAATCACTTTCTTACCTATCTTAATAGTTTGAATGTAGCCTAAATGATGTAGATGATGCCATAACTAGCAGCCCTATGTTAAAGCCTAAATTATTTCACAAAAGTAAATTTTTAACAAAGTCAATTTACAGTTATTAAAATTAATTAATTTAATGAAATTGTTATTAACTTATTAGATTGGGTTTTCCAGTCCAATCTAGATCTATCTATCTAACATGGGTTCGCAGTCTCGCAGCTTCGCGACTTTTCTTTACTCCTGTAGAGTATTTTTAGCGGTGTTATCGCTTCTGAAGCAGATGAGTTTAACTTCAAAATAAAAGCAGTCAAAATTTAATATGGAAATATTGATACATTTCTAGTGTTTACAAAGTAAAATAATATGTTTTTTGTTTAATAAATACACCTTTATCAACGTTTTTATTTATTTTGGAACCCTAATTATAAATATAAACCATGAACGTAGGACTTTTATTTTGAAACTGAGACGAACACCAAATGCGCGTGTGCAGGCGTGTCTCCAGCTTACACCAGTCCTGCTGCGTTTGTCGGGTGATGTTGACAGGACACCAAAGCTGGAGTCGCCAATTTAGGCGTTCATGGACTTTAGCGCTGAAGTCAGTACGAATATTATCTCAGATCTAACATAGCATGTTCCGCTGCTCGTCGCTGGGGCTAAGTGAGAGAGCGGACAGCACAGTTTGACTGTGGCAAAACATGCTGTTAAGCTGTGTACAGCTAATGTTAACTAGCTATTTTAACACGCTGGGCTTAACGACTTCAACAGGTAATGTTCAAGTACGACCTGCTTTTACCCAGGGACACGCACTTCTGTACTTCTCAGTGAACTTAGCTAGCACATGTTTACTTCACTGGGCTGTGGTGGTGTCTAACAATGATTAAGCTAACTAGAACACTGAACTGTGCGTACAACTGTGGAGTGAACTATGTCTGGAAGGATCATGGGGGTGGAGTGAGTCTTGGTGCAAGTCTTGGTGCAAGTGACAACATGCTTTTAGTTGCCTTGAGCACCAGGGATCAAACGTGTTAAGTGGTTGAGTAACGGCAACCGTCACACAATGAGATCAATTCTACTCTGTGCTTTTTAAAAATTGATTATACTGCTTATTAATAGGATGGTATCATGTAATGCAGGCTAATGCCACATATCAGAGCAACAGCCACCGTTGATAAACCTGCATCCAGTTGTGTGTATTTTCTTTCCAGATAATCGGATATCCGCTTGGTGTGGATAGCTAACGGAGAGAACTGCAATGCTGTGCTGGGGCAATGCTTCCTATGGGCAGTTGGGGTTGGGTGGCATCGACGAGGAGATAGTCCTGGAGCCTCGTCGATGTGACTTCTTTCACGGGAAGAGAGTGTGTGCCGTGGGCTGTGGCCGAAGACACACCACTGTTCTGTTGGAGGACGGGACTGTTTACACGTGTGGCTGCAATGACCTGGGTCAGTTGGGACACGACAAGTCTCGAAAGAAGCCAGGTTGGTTGCAGTAGTGAAACGTGTAGTGACACATTTCAGTGATGTGGCAGGCGTGCGTATGCGTTTTGGTTGACATTCGTGTTGTCCATTAGAACAGGTGGTGGCCCTAGATGCACAGAACATTGTGGCGGTGTCCTGTGGAGAGTCCCATACGCTTGCGTTGAATGACAAGGGCCAGGTGTTCTCCTGGGGACTGGGCTCTGATGGGCAACTCGGTCTTAATAACTTTGAAGAATGTGTCCGCGTACCGAGGTGGGAACATTTGTTCGTATGCGCCTGAAGCCATTTTGTTATTAACTGGTTTTTCCACTGTATACAAACACCTTACCATTCTATTATTTGCAATGCATGGAACCGACTTTATGATTGTTGTATTGTTCACGCTTCATAATTGTATAGTAATAACAATTATTGTTGTTTTTAACTTTTAAAATGACAGAAACATCAAGAGCTTATCAGACGTGCAAATCACTCAGGTAGCGTGCGGATACTGGCATTCCCATGCGCTCTCGAAAGGTAAGACAATTCACCCCACAAAGTTATGGTGTCCCGTATATTTATTATGGACTCATTCCTGTTCATTTGGTCCTCCTCACATGGGTCATGTCCAGCGGGCCAGGTCTTCTCCTGGGGTCAGAATCGATACGGACAACTGGGCCTTGGAGTGGACGGGCAAGGCCTCCCCACCCCCCAGCACATCCAGTCGTTACAGGGCATTCCCTTTGCCCAGGTCACCGCAGGGGGGGCTCACAGCTTTGCACTCACCCAATCCGGAGCGGTGTTCGGTTGGGGCCGCAACAAGTTTGGACAGCTGGGCCTCAACGACAACAAGGGTATGAGCGGCAGACATGAACCAGACCAGATGGAATATCGTCTTAATCTGAACGCGCTCGACATGTGAATCGATAGGCGTTATATTTTTTATGACCAAACTAATTTTCTGAAGGTGGGTTTCAGATCGACATAGCCCCACCTTGCTGAAGTCCCTGAGGTCCCAGAGGGTCATATACGTTTGCTGTGGAGAGGACCACACAGCCGCCCTTACCAAGTTAAGCACTTTTCATGTTTGGCGGCAGTGTGTCGTCTACAGTGAGATTGACTGCAACAATAAGTGTTTCCTCAGTGAAGGATGGATTTCTTCTGATTATGACTCTGTACCCTAAGCAGAGATTCATTTATTTTGTCATTGGGTCTTGTTCATCAAGATTTCAAGAGAAGTCTGGAATCTTTTCAGAAAGTCCCCTCTGTATTCTCCCATCACCCAGTAAAGGTGGTCCATGATGCAGTCCTTTCATACCTGTGAGAGAACAAGGGATGTGTTGCATTACAGGAAGGAGGTGTGTTTACGTTTGGAGCAGGAGGTTATGGACAACTTGGACACAATTCAACGAATCACGAGATTAACCCCAGGAAAGTGTTTGAGCTGATGGGAAGTGAAGTCACACAGATTGCATGTGGAAGGTAAAATCCCGATTATACCTTTTAATTGTTCCATGTTGCTGCACAAGTGACGGTAACACGGTTAAAAGTGTGTTTGCGTCTCTGCGACCTCCAGGCAACACACCCTCGCGTTCATTCCTTCCACCGGAAGGATGGACTCCTTCGGCCTGGGAGGAAACGGGCAGCTTGGGACGCGCTCCACTTGCAACCGGAAAAGCCCCGCCCCTCTCAAGGGCTTCTGGGCCCGAATCAACGGCCCCACCTCCACGGAGGAAGGTGATTCCATTGGTTCATGGTAAAGCCAACACGCCACTCCATTAGCTACAGCTCCAGTCAGAGTTCATTGGTTGTTGTTCTTTCATTTGTTTTGCAGGCACAAAGCAGGCCTACTGTATCAAGAGGATCTACGCAGGGGGGGACCAGAGCTTTGCTCACTACTATTCTCCTGATTTGTCCAACCATTTCACTGCTGTATGTTCATCATCTTCACATGATTGATACCTCATATGTATGTTTCAAAGACCTTCAGACTAAATATGTGTGTGTTTGTATACATCCATGCATCCTTGGACCAGAAGAGCCCTCACAATGGGAGGCTAAAGAACGGAGGGACAGCGATTTGCACACTGACTCCTCAGCTGATTCAAAAATGGCTGGATCTGTCGTCTGGAAGACTCCCACAAGAGACCTCCAAGTATGACCTCGCCTTTTACTGCTCTGCTAGCCCGCCGTTACAAACCATGTATGTATGATTCAAGTCTGAGAATGTTGTGATTTGTATTTCTAACGTCCACTAGTGAAGTTGAACTGGTGTTCTCCTCCGCAAGTTGCCTCAATGGATCCTTTTTGGCCACAAGGTAATCACCACTGATATCATTTAAACAATGATGCAGTTTGATGTTCAGTATGGCACACGAACAACAATGTTTTCGTTGCAAATACGCTTAATTCTGTGAGGATGTGAATTGACCAAACCGTTGTTTGGGTTGATGACGAGCGTCTCCGTTCTGCGTAGCCATCCGGACCACTACAACACCAGCAGCAAACACTCTGGGGTGGACATGAACGTGGCCCGCCTCCTCTTCCACAAACTCATCCAGCCAGACCATCCAGACCTAGCTCAGCAGGTGAGCTCAGTCCAGACCCAGGAGGTCCTCTGAGGTCTTTCTTTGAATGGTCCTTGTGTAAACAACATCTGGGGTCGTCGATCTTTGTAGTTCTCTTGCTGCTGGATGTTGAACCTCAACTTGCCCACGATGGCAAAGAAAGTGAAGCAAACAGAAGGTGCATGGGAGGGCCACAGGGTTGCTGTTATACGGGGGCTCTGTTTGAATATAATACGGGGGTGCCCCCATGGTCGCTCAGATGGCATCGTGGGGCCACCCAAACCAACGACGTATGGGCTAGGCGGACTACAGTGCAGCGATGCAAAATATGACCACGACAAAGTCCTCAAGAGGGCATTTTTCCTCTGCAATATGCAACGACAACTGCTGAACTACACATTTATACGTTGATTTAAGATACAGTGCAAACATATGGGCTTTCTATGCAAACACACCACTTATTCATAGACGCGTCATACAAATAGACTTAATGTCTATTTTAGCACTCTGTCGCCCATCTGCTCAGTGAAGCATCTCTGATTGATTATAGTGGGAGTGTGGATGTCGTTGTTTCGTCCTTTCTCGTCCCCCACAGATGATGAATGGACGAATTTCTTCATCTGTATTGATGTATGTATCTATATACACACATCACATGACGATGCATTACCCATCGTCACCTCCTGTAAGCAGGATTTGATCAGAGGAAGTGCATTCCTCCAAGCACTACACAATACAAACCCTGCAGGCTGGGGAATTACCCACAAGTTTAACATGATTTACTTCCTTGGCGTTCAAACTCAGCAAAACTAGTGGAAAAACCTGCATTTTCATTACAGAGTGTAGAGGCTTGGAATCGGATGTAGGGCATTAAAATAAACATGTCAGAGGAGTCTGGTTACTCGCTGAGCGTCAATCGCCTCGTCTCCCTCTCCTGTCCAATCAGATCGCGGCGAGTCTGGAGAAGAACCTGATCCCCAGGTTAGGCTCCTCCCCTCCCGACATCGAGGCCCTGAGGGTCTACCTTACCCTGCCGGAGTGTCCCCTCTTCAGGCACCCCAGCACCTACGTCACCCTGGCCATCCCCTTCGCCAAGGCCCTCATCAGCCTGAAAGACGCGCCGCTGAAGATCCTGGGTAGGCTCATGGAAACGTCCGGCTCCTCTCCTTCACCTGCTGAAACCTTTCCTACTTCTTTTGCAATCTGAAAGCTTGGTTTGGTGTGTTGTATTTCAGGGAACTGGTGGTCTGCCTTGGAGCCCACGGTCTTCCAGAGGATCGTGGTGCTGTACAAGGAGGTGGTGGTGTATCTGTTGAAGATGCACAAGGTGGGCATCCCCCAGTCGGAGCAGAGGATCTTCACCTGCTTCCTGCACACATCGCTCCGTCTGCTGGAGATCCTGCACGCGGTGGGCCTCCACACGAATCCACGTTCATGCTGCGTGGGATTGGGGTTGTCGTTCAGTTCCAATCTTTAGGAACTGAACGATGTTTGATGTTACTCTCAGGTCAGCGAGAGGGCGGGACACATCATCCAGTACGATAAGTTCTACATCCATGAGTTGGATGACTTGATAGACATCCGGAACGACTATGTGACATGGATCCAGCAGCAGATGTTTCCTCAGGTAAGGCTTTTTATCATTTAATTTAAACTTGTACCCTAGTGAACGAAATGGGCCGATTGCTTGGACTCGGTAGGGGTACATACAGAGACGCGTCCCTTCTTATTTACCACTGCATTGTAACCGTTTCTGAATGATCTCATATTCATGTTGAATTTGAACCTTGGCCGTTGGGTGGTGTAATTCACCTTAACATTGCACCACAAGTTGGCGTCTTATTGTCACCACTGTGATGTCTTGTCCTGCGTCCACAGGGTCACGAGAGCGCGGTCACCTTGTGCAGATATCCTTTTGTGTTCGACGCCCAGGCCAAAACCACCCTGCTTCAGACCGATGCCGTCATTCAAATGCAGGTAACCCACCCCATTAGACTGGTACTTGTTTGTAAAAAAAAAAATTGCTGGAGCTCCACGAATGAGACGACGGCCGTGGTTGACCCGTGATGCGTGTTGTCTCCAGATGGCAGTGGACCAGGCCCAGAGGCAGAACTTCAGCTCCATGTTCCTGCCAGTGGTGGAGTCCGTCAACCCCTGTCTCATCCTCATCGTCCGGAGGGAAAACATTGTGGAGGACACCATGGAGGTTCTGCGGAAGTCGAAGAACGTGGACTACAAGAAGCCCCTGAAGGTGACGAAGAGTGACTCGGGTTTTTATGGTCAAATGCATTTCGATCAAAGTGACAACAATGTTTATGGGTTCGTTGTATGGAATAGAGCTCAATAATAAGTCATAATAAAATAAAGATAATAATATAATATCAATAATAATAAGAATTCTAAAATATATAATTTTGTAATATTACTCTGACTCTGTGCTCGCGGCAGGTGATCTTCGTGGGAGAAGAGGCGGTCGACGCGGGCGGTGTCAGGAAAGAGTTCTTCCTCCTCATCATGCGGGAGCTGCTGGATCCTAAATACGGGATGTTCCGTTACCACGAGGAGTCCCGGCTCATTTGGTTCTCAAATAAGGTGAACATTTGCATCCGAGGTGAAATCTGACCGTACTGACTACACACACACAACCATGCACAGCCTTGAAGAGTATGCTTCCTTCCTTGCAGACATTTGAGGACATCGACCTGTTCCACCTCATCGGTGTCATCTGCGGCCTGGCCATCTACAATCTGACCATCGTGGAACTACATTTCCCAGTGGCCCTCTACAAGAAGCTGCTGAAGAGGAGCCCCACGCTGGACGACCTGAAGGAGCTGATGCCTGATGTGGGAAGGTAAGTTCTAGAGGCCCATACCGATACAAGTGTTTGTTGATTTCAAAATCAACAAACATTTGAAACATTCAATTCCGATATCATCGGCCGATATTAGACATTTTCCAAACTATCGGTATCGGCATTTATAATGAATATTTATCGATAAATTTACCGATAAATGAATATTTAAAAAATAAAATAAAAAGGGACAAAACACCCTTCCACCATGTTATGAGTGTTGGCGTTGTATAGTTTGTCCACCAGAGGGCGCTCTACTCGTCCGTCCCTGTTATTACACTCTGTATAACAGAAAAGTGTTTATGGCATGAACACACTTCACCAATGATCTCACTTGTGGATACAACGGCAACGTTTTTATTTTATTTTTAAAATATACATTTATCGGCCATTATAAATGCCCACACCGATAGTTTGGAAAATGCCTCATATCCGCCCATAATATCGGCTTTAGTAAGGTCATAGAACGAGCCCCTCAAAATGTAATGTGATCCTCTTTTTTGGGGGCCTCCTCATTCTGCTGCCCTCTGCTGGCCTCGGACAGTATTCCTCAATGTGTCTGTTCTCTCCTTTCTCGTACACCAGGAGTCTGCAGCATCTCCTGGACTACACAGAAGATGATCTGGAGGACGCGTTCTGTCTTAACTTCACTGTAAGTAATGTGCATTCACATGCTTGCTTTACAGACTGTTTTTTCTTGAACCCTGATGAATTGGTGAACTCACTCATTTTCAGGTCACAGAGGAAAACTTTGGTGCCACTGAAGTATTGGAACTTGTGGTCAACGGGGAGGATATCAACGTGAATAAATCAAACCGGTTAGTACCACACTTGGCATGTGTAGAAAGTTGTAATTGTCTTAAATTGTGTTTAAAGCTTTTCATAAGAGTAACAATGTCTCTATAAGACGGCCCTATTATGTCAATGCTGATTGACTGCCATCTAAATTACTTCTGTTTCATTAGTTCTTTATAATACATAAGACATTTAACACAAAAATTTCCCTGTCCGAAATCAACATGCAAAAAGTGTTCTAGGTGTTTGATTAATCCACTTAGACTTTGATCAAATCTATTTCATCAATGATTAATTCATTGCACTGTTCCTAGGGGGGATTTTGTCCAGATGTATGTGGACTATGTGTTCAACCGGGCGGTCGCCCCCCTGTTTGAGTCCTTCCATGCTGGGTTCCACAAAGTGTGTGGGGGGAAGGTCCTGGAGCTCTTCCAGCCCAACGAGCTCCAAGCCATGGTCATCGGCAACACCAACTATGACTGGAAAGAGCTTGAAAGGGTATCGAACACAAACTATGCTATATTTATTAAACGAGTAACTATGCAACTTTGTTAGCTAAATGTACCTTCATTTTAAAGGTTAAGAGTCTTTGTGATGGTTCTATAACAAGAAATGTGTGTGTGTGTGTGTGTGTGTGTGTATATATATATATATATATATATACACAATTGGGTTTATTTCTGTGTATTGTTTTAATAGTTTTACACAGTATGTTTTTAATGCTTTTATGCTTAATGCATTTAAGTTGCCATTTAAATGCTGTATCCAAGTATTTACCGATGTGAGTCGATACTTCAGAATCTCTCGTTTCTTACTTTCTCGTCCTTCACAATTCTGCTTTCAGACGACGGAATATAAAGGTGAATACTGGGCAGATCACCCGACCATCAAGTGCTTTTGGGAGGTTTTCCACAACCTGCCTTTGGAAAAGAAGAAACAGTTTTTATGTAAGTACTTCTCCAGAGCGCACATGGGAGTTCTAGTGTGTTCTGCGCCGTGTGGAGATGCCAACACCGCATGTATTTTTGTTTTGTATGCAGTATTTCTCACCGGCAGCGACCGCATACCCATACTGGGAATGAAGAGCCTGAAGCTAGTCATCCAGCCTACTGGTGGAGGCGAGCATTACCTGCCAGTTGCACACACCTGCTTTAACCTGCTGGACTTGCCCAAGTACAGCTGCATACGGACCCTCCGCGACAAACTTCTCCAGGCCATCGATCAAAACCAAGGCTTCAACCTCGCCTGATGGACGGACAAAGCTGGTCTTGGGCTGCCCCCTGCCGTCCAAGGACAGCATTGCAGGAGGAGTCGCGCATTTACCGCCTAGAGAGCTTATGCAGGAACTTTCGTGTGAAGCTTAATTTGCATAGCGCAAAACACTTTCGCTTTTTTTTATTTATTTCAGCCCAACAGTATTGAGTTTTCTTTCTTTGTTGATTTTGAGTTCTAAGTGACTGATAACTTCATTGTAAATATACTTTCATTCACACGTGAATGAGAATAGTTGGATGATGTTATATACTTGGACCCAGAAGCGCTTTTTTAAAGGTATGACATAAACCCTACTGTGGCGATTGTTAACCCATACAGTGTGGGACATGTACACTTAATACTTATGCTTGCTGGTTCTTGGATTTTGGATGATTTAACGATGCTTAATCACATGTTTCCACTGCCAGTGGTTGATAGAATATTCCTCATCATCCAGACCATGTGGAGTGCATTGAGAAAGAGGCCACCA
The DNA here is from genome assembly GCA_027123715.1 of Gaidropsarus macrophthalmus. Classification (NCBI taxonomy): domain Eukaryota; kingdom Metazoa; phylum Chordata; class Actinopteri; order Gadiformes; family Gaidropsaridae; genus Gaidropsarus; species Gaidropsarus macrophthalmus. The sequence continues at coordinate 920,901 of JAOTIX010000038.1, forward strand.
TTAAAGGTATGCATCTTTGCTCCCAACCCCTTCTACTTTGATGCTTTGTCGTTGATATTTGTGTGTACATTTTACCTAAATTCCTCCATTGTCTTGGAAAAATGCTAACATGAAACAGGAAACGTTTATTTTAGCTTTGTATGGTTTGTAATAGGTCCCGAAAAAACACTTGGCCCTAATCAAACGTTCAGGTTCACATTTTAATGAAGGACAAACTGGACATCGACACACTTGGTGTACGTGGTAAGGAATAAGGCCACTCGAGGGTGGGGACTGTCGCTGGTTCTGCGCTGATGGTTTCAGTGGGGCAGCTCGGTGTGGACCAGCTGGTAGTGAGACCCGCAGGACGGACACCTCTGGGCGGGTCCCTCGTGGAGCCAGAACCACACGATGGCAGTGTTGTCCTCCTCACCTGGGCGGGGGCAGAGTGGGAGTACAGCCGGTCAATCCATGCATGCCCACACCAGGGTAACTCAGACCACCCTCTCCCACCGCAGCATGAGACTTACACAGGCAGCCCACCAGCCGCTTGGTGCCAATGCAGGGGACGATGTGAGGGTCTGCTGGGGTTCCTGCGTACTGAATTGGCTTCAGGATGCTGTACGGGTCCTGGAATCAATATCCTATCATTAGTACAGTATCATTATCGTGTGTGTGGGTGTGTGTGTGACTGTGTGTGTGTGACTACCTTTCCCTTCTTGAAACCCTGGAGGGCACGTCGCTCCAGTCCAGTGGCCTGTTCATCATCTGTTGGTACCCCTGAATGTGTACAATGAGCACAGCAAAACTCAAATCAACAATTGGGATTTTACCGTAGCCAACCATATATTTGGTAAATAAAATGTACATAGATTTACTATATATTTTATATAATCGTAAAAAAACAAAAAAAAGATATGTATATATATATATACATATCTTTTTTTTGTTTTTTTACGATTTTCTTTATTTACATCAGCACAGAGCGTGCTGCACGTACGCAGCCCTCAGAGGTGCGCAGTATCAGACTACGCTACGTCCTCTCCAGGATAAAGTACTTTTACTGGCACCAGATCAACATCGGGTGCCAGGAGGTGGGTCTATCACAGGCCTCTGGGTAAAAAATCCCGATGACCTTGTTATTACATTTAATCGTTGCAATAACGATACAGTTATGTTTTTTTTGTTATCAGTGACATATACTTATACAATTTTAACAATCAAACCCAATATCTGTGGTTCATATATCCGGATTCAAACATATTTGTCGTACTAAATAAGTATTATGGAGAAATACAACATGAAATGGAGCATTTCGCGGAGCCACGGTGTCGTCCAGTGCCGTATGTCGTTATATTTATAATTGTTAAGATGACTTCAACAAGTGTATTTCCCGCATGTATGTGGTGTACACTTTGATTCTGTCGATATACTTACCCTTTAAAGTGCCCATGGTCCGCTGTAGAGGTCTGGCAGTTACATTTTGATTTAAAAAGCGCAATGTTGTACACGCTCGGAGTAAATGTCGTCCTGCCATGCTGAAATTACTTTCACTTGCTGCCGGGGTCAGCTCAACTCCGTCCCAAATAAACTCTGGAGTCTTCAACAACCTGATAGCCGCCGCCCACCAGTTGAATGACAGACTGAATGTCCAGTCAAATCAAAACATTGGCTGCTTTGGCCAATGAAATATAGGTGGCCCAGTATTCTTGACCTTTATAAGTTAAAAGTTGACCTATCATAATATAAATTAATCAATACTAAAAGTAACCAAAGAGCAACTTTGATGTTATTATTGAACCATTGTTTACAGTTATTGAAGTAAACAATGGTTTGCTTGTAACATAATGTAACATAACAGTTAATGTCCTATTTGAAGAAATGCATATAACAAACTAAGCATGTACACACCTAACTGAAGGTAGATGCCAAATATATATGCCAAATCAAAGAAATGTTCAGTGATTGTCCAATGTTTTATTTATTTATGAACATTACCAAAGTTATTGTGCGTTATTATGATACGCTTCGGCTGAATAACTGAATGATAATATTGCCACTGTGAAAATTATACTTATCATGCAACTTCCTTCAAGCAAGTGTTCTACAATTGAAGCTGCATTCATTAACACACTTAATGACAGTCAAAGCCTTGCATGTGGAAGCAGAATTGTCCTTGTTCATTGGTGAAAGTGGCCTAATCCACCCTCAAGATTTTGCATTTTTACAATGTTGGAAATTGATGAGGTGACTCAGTTCCTCTAATTACATCCTCAAGGGAATATAATCCACTCAATCTGTACTACACATACGTGAGTCATGTCTCTGTGGGGGAAACATCTCTTCACCTCAGTGTTTGGCCTAATTAATGATCGCAAAGACGACATGATTTGAATATATTCTAAACACTCCTGAGCCTAATTGTTACCCCTGTTGTATCACAGTTAAACAGTAACGATACATATTCATAGCATAGACAAAACGCTATACAATACTTTTATTCCATAATAAAGTACATTTGGTCCACGTTTAAGCAGCTGACAAAATAGTTGAATATAACAACCCTGTTGATACATTGAATTAATAACCATAACCATAATTACAGAGACAGTATATGGATGTACGTTTAGATTTCATAATTCCTAAACTTCTGAAGAAGAGGAGATGGGGAGTCTGAGGCCCAGCGGAAACGCGTGTGGTCCCCTGGACAACGATGGAGAAAAATATAGTTTGATTGTTTTACATTTGAGAAAAATGTAACACATTGACTGCTGAGATTTTTAAGAGATGAACGTTGCACCTGATGCTGAGCAATAAGCTCCTACACAAATGACAAGGCGTGATGTGGAGGCTTATTTACCGAAGGACCGCGCGGCTTCATGGGAGTCCACTGCGGGTGCGTCCTGTGTGTCCACAGAGAGAGTTTCTGCTTGGGAGTTCATTGCAAATTCAGCTTTCGCCTCCTCCAACATGGGTTCCTTTTTGGCTCTCACGGCCCAGTGCATTGACTGACAAAGAGGGTTAAAAGTGGTGTGAAACAAGGTCTGTATTCTGACCAAGAGTGTTGACACTCAGGGTGCTGTGGCGGTACTGACCGTTTTTACAGAGTCACTCAGGGCCTGCCAGTCGTGGAATGAAATAGTCACTCCGCTTCTTCTCCAAAGGTCATAGTTTTTTCTTTGGGTTTCATTGCATAAAACCTCTTTAGCTTCCTGCAGCTTTTGAAAATCTGCAGCTAAAACATTGTTTGTATGAAATCAATCAATAATCAGTAATGATTCAGTATTAAATACAGTATTGGATTGATTCTTCATTCATTGAAACTAAAACAGACAGACCCAATGTGCTCCTTGCAAAACATTTGTTTTACTTAAATTAATAAAAATGCCGTCATACCAGCTTTGGGGTTCTCTGGCTGTTTGTCGGGATGACATGTCAAGGCGCGGATTTTGTATTCGTTGGTTATTTGTTCGATCTGTAAAACATTGTAGGTAAACAAACACATTTGAACTCATCCAAACACTATCAACAAGTATACTGGCTAAGGCTATTAACTGGCAAAATGATGAAACCGCACGCATAGTTATAACATGCTATCACTGCTGATAAAATACAATTGTATAAAGGTTTTTTTCTGGACTACTTGTTCTTTTATCTTATTTCAATCTATGAGAAATGCTTTAACATATAAACTTCCAGGAATTAGACTGAGACTGTGCCACCAGAACTTACCGAAGATAATTCATCGCAACCCAATAACCCGTAGTAATCCTCCAAGTCCTCTCGTTTACTGTTCAAAAGGGCCTCCATAAAACGCACAGATTATGGCCCAACTCGGGTCACTGTCTGTATAAATGTAAGAATCCGGATTCGCTACTTTGAGATCGCCGTTATTAAAGGGCACCTGGCTGCCTCAGTTCGCTGCTGCTTGTGTTTACTGACGTCAGAGCATCTGGTGGCCACACTTTCCCTCTCGTTGAAGGCCACGAGGATGAGTCACGATGACCTCATGAGGATTTTATCAATCACAATATATACAACACTATTCCGTTGTTTTGAACAACAAACAAGCAAACTATATCTTCGCATAGTTCCATGATGTATGTATACACAGTAGCCATGCTGTTTTATGAGACGCATGTAGCTGCTGTCATCGAATGACGTATGTTCTGCTTGTTAGATAATTCTTTTATCTCATTATTTCGACTTGTTATCTCATAATTTCGACTTTTTATCTCGTAATTTAGACTTTTTATCTCATCATTTCGACTTTTTATCTCATCAATTCACATTTTGACCTAATACAATGTTTTGGTTTTTTTGTTACTGGCGGGAATGGGCTGCCATACATAATGTATATTTCAACCCAAAAAATCTCCACATGACACATTTTGTTATGGTTTGACGTCATGGACGTACTGATGCGGAGCCAACGCAGCAGCTATTGGCGTAGAAGCAGTCACGTGGGGCATGCAAATCACCCAGCTGTCGAGCGTAGAAGAATTTTGTTCCTTTCCACCATCACACCCACCCCCCCCACCCCCACCCACCACACGGCTCTCCGCGGCGACACGGGCTGAAGATGGCGGACGGAGAGAACATTCTCGGTAGCGCCCGCTCCAGCGCCGCTGATACGGAGGAGCCCGCTGCAAAAAAGTCAAAAATAAGCACGATTCCAAACCATGGATTCAAACTGTCCGAAAGCGAACACATCTCCTGCGTGTTGGAGGCGACAGAAAGCTGGGGAGAGAGGGCGAATGCCGTGCAGCCGCAGCCAGCGGAGGAGGAGGTTGAGCCGGTGATGGCGGTAGAGCAGGCCCCAGTAGCACTAGGCGGAGACAATGGGGTCGCACCGCTGATCCTGGAGCCGGACACGGCGGACGTGAAACGAGACGAGAACCACACGCCAGGGACCCATGCAGAGACCGCAGGTACGCGCAGTTGAGCGCGGGGCCGTGCGTTGGGCCATGTGTGTTGCCGTCCTTGTTGTTTACCAAACTTATTGTTTTAACTTGCCGGTGAGGCAGCTAGCCTCCGAAGAGCTAACACGGCTAGCAGGCTAATGTAGTAAACTACCAGTGTGTGCGACTGGAAGAGTGGGGCAAGGGTTAGTTTGCTAGTCAAGTCATTAGTCAAATGTAGATAGGCCGTCCGCGTGGATACCCCCAGTGTCATAACCACTGTGGTTTGAGGCTTCTCTATCTCAATGTTTTTTTTTCGTGGGAGTTGGGAACCTCGGTTGTTACCATCCTACCTTTCTGAGGTTGGAGACCTGTATGTCCTAAATGGCCATACATTTGTTAAATAAAGAATTGCAGTGTCCCACTGACAATAAAGTCGTATCGTATCGTAGGTTGGAGGCAACATTAGCGACATTGTTGGCACCAGGCGTATATGCGTGATTTAGCTTGTATTGCATAACTTACGGTAGTGTGTATATGCCGTTGTTCTGACGACTCTGCTCTGCGTCAGATGTTCTTGGTCTTCCCTCCAACGGGTTGGTGGACACCACAGAAGACGATGACAGGTCTTCACACGCAAGTTCCAGCGACTGGACACCTCAGCCTCAAATAGGTTAGTTAGTTAACGAAAAACGAAGGGAAAAGCGATACACATTGAAGTATTGTGAATAAGCGTTGGTCTACAGCTGGTGCGTGCTGTCTACTCCAGGCTCGTACAGCTTCATTCAGCAACACATACTGAGAGAGACCGACCCCAGGACCATTCTGAAGGACCTGCTGCCAGAGACCACGCTGCCCCCCGACCTGGATGACATGACGCTGTGGCAGATCATCATAAACATCTCGGAGCCGCCGAAACGAAAGAAACGCAAGGATATCAACACGCTGGAGGACGTGGCCCGGCTTCTGCATGAGAGTAAAAAGATCCTAGTGCTGACTGGTGCTGGGGTATGTTCTGACACGCGTGGTTTTCTTCCTCTACCTTCACGGACGCGGTTGTCATGACGCTTTGACCGATCAACCTGTTCTATTTTATTTCCTTCAGGTGTCGGTGTCATGTGGAATTCCAGACTTCCGCTCCCGCGGTGGAATTTATGCAAGGCTGGCCGTGGACTTCCCAGATCTTCCAGACCCTCAGTCCATGTTTGATATTGAGTACTTTCGGAGAGACCCACGACCTTTTTTTAAGTTTGCCAAGGTTCGTTGTCCTTATTGCTACTTTACTGCTGCTTTTGAGGATGATTTTGTTAGCAAGCAAAACCAACATGCTTTCACTTCATGTGTCCATTGCAGGAAATCTACCCGGGTCAGTTCCAGCCCTCACCCTGTCACAAATTCATATCCATGCTGGATAAGCAAGGAAAGCTTTTGCGCAATTACACCCAGAACATTGACACACTGGAACAAGTGGCAGGTGTACAAAGGATTATCCAGTGCCACGGTAGGTTGCTGTTGAGGTTGGACTGGTCGATTGCACGAAAATACAATCTGGTGCTGTGGATCGTAACGAAGAGGCTTGTTTTTCTGCAGGGTCATTTGCAACAGCCTCCTGTCTGGTCTGTAAACACTCAGTGGACTGTGAGGCCATCAGGGAAGACATCTTCAACCAGGTATCCATTATCTATTACACACCAAATTCATTCTCATACTGCAGTTGTACACATTTAACTAACAATACTGTCGATACAAATTAACTCAACACAATAGGAACGTTTTTAATGATAACTCTTAAATCACCCAACATATTATGAATAACACACTTTGATTTTGGTCACATTTTCCATATTCATCCAAATACTGTTCCAGAATTATAATTTGGCCACAAGACAAATATCAGATTGACATGTTTCACATTAAATTGATAAATTCCTCTTGCAGGTGGTTCCTCATTGTCCGCACTGTCCAGATATTCCCTTAGCGATCATGAAGCCTGACATCGTCTTCTTCGGAGAGAATCTTCCAGAAATGTTCCACAGAGCCATGAAACAGGACAAGGATGAGGTGGACCTCCTGATAGTCATCGGCTCCTCGCTTAAAGTGCGACCGGTCGCTCTTATCCCAAGTATGTTTCCACCAACAAATGTTCATTCATCATTTCCGCAGCATCCCTACCGCAGCCCATGGTGTGTTGTTCCTGGGCGTGACCGAGCTAATTCCCCCTTGTGTGTCCGCACCCAGACTCCATCCCCCACGACGTGCCACAGATCCTGATCAACCGGGAGCAGCTGCCCCACCTGAACTTCGACGTGGAGCTTCTGGGTGACTGTGACGTCATCGTCAACGAGCTCTGCCACCGGCTGGGCGGCGACTTCCAGCAGCTGTGCGACCATACTTCGAGACTCACTGAGATCACCGAGAAGCCGCCGCGGTTACCGGACGCGGCCGCAGAGGCGACGGCGGCGACGACGACCTCAGAATCTGGGGAGGAGACCGCTCAGAGCGTCGCAGGTTTGGTAGTCCCGGCAGGGGCGGCGGCAGTGGCAACCTCAGAATCGGGGGAGGAGACGGCTCCGGGTGTTGCAGCCTCGGGAGTGCCGGCGGCGTCGACATCGACAACCTCAGAATCTGCGGAGGAGACGGCTCAGGGCGTCACAGGCTCGGGAGTCCCGCCGGCCACGCCTTCCGAGGAGGCTGTCGCGGAAGCCCCTGGCACCACCGACCACGTACGCCCGGAGCCGTTACCGCCGGCAGCAGAACCCAGCGAGGACAGCGCCGTCGCAGCCGCCAGGTCTACTAACGACCCAACAGAGGAGGAGAAGCCGAAGGAGGGGGCGACCGGGGCCAAACGCCGGGACTCGAACTTGGATCTTCGTCGTCGATGCTGGATGAGTCGACTCAACAGAAGCCCTATTAGCAAGCGCCTTGAGAGTAAGTGTGAAGTTGTGGCACAAAATCGTTCTTTATTTGAAAGTGTACTGCCCCGTTGATACCAAATGATTAACTGTATGTGCATGCATGGTGAGTGTACACCCTATAATTGTTCAGAAAGGTACAGAAAATGCACACATGTGCTGTTCCTCATCTCAGCGTCTGACATAAACACTTTGACAAGCACGCACACGGCGTCCTTAACCCATCCATCTTTCTTGTGGCCTGTTCCCCATCCAGCGTGCCAGTACCTGTTCCAAGCACCAAATCACTACATCTTCCACGGCGCTGAGGTCTACTCCGACTCGGAGGACGAGTCGCTGAGCTCCTGCGAGAGCGACAGCGAGGGCTCCAGCTGCAGCGGCGGCGGCCTGGAGGACAGCGCCGGTGAGGAGGAGACCGGTGGGCTGGCCGCAGACGGCGAAGCGGGCCTCAGAGACACGATACCGCACTACACGCTCGCCACCGAGAGCGCGGCGAAAGCGCAAACGGACAATGCTCGCGAAAGCAACATGCAGAGCTCCACGCACCTCGAAGTGTAAAACACGACCCAGTCCACAAAGCACTAGTTGTCTTTTGCTCTTCCTTGTTATTTTCTTTTTTTGGGGGGGGGCTCATCAACCCTACTTTAAATTTTTGTAAACTTGAGCTTGAATGACATTTTTTGAGTGACTATGCAGCGAGTCAGTTCTCGTTTTTTGTTGTTGTGCCCAGTTGGGTCACATATGTTGTCTGAAGGCTCATACTGTGGACTACTTGGTAATGGATGCAGTAGTTCATCTCATCTATGGTGTGTGTGTGTGTGTGTGTGTGGTGTTTGTGCCCTTGGTGGGCAGAAACAAACGAGTGAAAGTACAAAAAGCTTCAATTCATTGCAACCTCAACATGCAGCCCAGAGTACAAAGTGAACCCAAACCCCATCAGAATCAATCCACAATGTGCCATTTTCTGTGTTCTTATCGTTTGACATAACACAAGGAAACGTTCTCAGTGCTGCCTGTGAGATAGTAGGTACTGTGAGATAGTAGGTACTAGAGGAGGATCTCCAGAAGGCTTCACTTGAATGCGTTGTCTTAACCTGCAGTACAGTCAAACGTGGCCCTGGTGATAAATACAGATTTACAATCTAAAACCAAAGAACACTTCCTCAGCCTTTTAAGTTATACATTTTTTCTAAGTTTAACTGTCATTTATGCCTTGCGGGGTGGGGACTAATGGTTTCTTTTTATTCTGACCTGGCAGCTACTTTTTACGGTCAAGCCTCTTATTTTTATACTCTTCAACATGAGACATACTCCTCAAAGAGTAGGTGACATTCTAAATCTTTAAGAAACTCAAACCATCTTGTAATAAGTACAAGGACTATGGAATGTCACACGGTTTTGATGCCCTTTTCACTTTTGATAAAGCAGAAAGGTAAATTGTTCTATAGTACGCAGGATCATGCTTCCTGTAGTATTCAGTATTGTTACTGGTTCAATGATATTTTAACCAGTCCGTTTTGGATACATGTCTACATCAACATAATTTACCTGCCATTTTATTTAAATATATATATTTTTTGTTTACGGTTCAAGGGAATACATTTTGTTCTACATATTAGAGCTGTTCATTATGTCTAATTGGGTTTATTATAATTATTATATAAGTAAAAAGCCTCTTTAAACACTGATCATGCATTTCCTTTCATATGCACCCTGTCGTCATACCAATATCCGTCATTTGTATTAGTACTTTGCATTCTATACTTTAATAATACACCCATATATGTTACGCAATTATAGTTTAGCGCGATTTAGACAAATTACGCAGTAACGCACGTTCTCTTGGACCCTTTTGACACTTGTTAAAATTTGTTGCTTGCGTGCAGAAGGGCCTCATGCTCATTAGTCCTTAATTAGATTCACCTGTGTCAGCACCTCCTCTGTTAGGCGCATGCGTAGTGGGTGCTGTAGTGCGGTGGGGGACAAGGCAGTCTCTGAAGAAGTACACCGAGTTACATGTTTTCGTGTACTTTGAGCAATCCAGAAGACCATGGCGGCAAACAACGCGCTTCCTCAACGAGACCTTCATCGGTGAGTACCATTTTATTCAATCACTAGTTGGTGGAAAGGGTTTGTCTGTTTTAGCCCTTTATTGACTTACTTTTGAAGCATGCTTGTAGTGTTAATTTGTGAATGATGTCCAACCTGTCTTGTTGGTAATTATCTGTAGTGGTTGTAATGTTATCTTGTTCGTGATGGTTGTCTGTTTAACTGGTTTAGTGGTTATCTGTACAATAGTTATCTGTTCCGACACCTGATATGCTCATTTGTTTTGATCTGCTCCGTATTCTAGGAACCCTGGCAAACACCGTAGGGAGACTGGCAACTTGAAGTAGCGATTGGCCAGTGCCCTCGCTAGGAGGAGCTGGGGCAACCCTAGTAGTATCCTCTTGAGTCGCACGTCATCCGGTTAAAGTCTACCACCATCTGGGGGTTGGGAGACTCGGGTGTACCTCACCTGTCCGACCTACAGAATGACCACACTCTGTACTGGGATGTTACTGCTGTAAGGGCCAGTGCTAACAGTGGAAAGTGTAGTAAGGGTGCCCAAAGGCCAGCGCCAGTTTGACTTCTCACCAAGGTTGACAGTCTAAAGATCTGAGGATCTAGCTGTCCAGATAGGATAGGGTTAGTCTGACTCGAGGTCCCTGGTCTGGTGCGATGTTCCTGGTCTGAGGTCCTGGGTCTGGTACGAGGGCTTCCTGGTCCAACACTTTCAAGTTGGACATGCAGGTGAGCACTTACATTGTTCTCTTGCACATTACAGAATCCCTCCTGATCTTCAAAACTTTTCTGCAACCGTCTCTATGGACTTGTGAACTTTGCAAGTATTTGGATCCAACAACGTTCCAGTACATTTAATGAGGGATTGGTTGGCATGTAAATTCCCCAGCACAAAACTACCAACTCTCAGAACATTCTTTATTTATAATTAATCCACACAAATTTCCCTGCACTTGACCTGAAGCCTACTGCACCTGGACCAGTGACCTACCGGACCCAAACCATGCCACACCAGTGACCCTCCGACCAGAAACTTGTGAGACATGGAAATGTACTTGATTCTCTTGGACTGATGGTTTGCATTGTTGGTTTGTTTTGCTATAATTAAAGTGTGTGAAAATACAGTCTGCAAAATTCCATATGCTTCCAGTGCAAGTTATTGACCTTTTGTAGTGTAAGGAGTAAATCTGACTCACTTGTGTGTTGCATCTCTAGCTTGTCCTGGCTATAATGTCCTATACTAGACTTAAGACTAGACTTAATTTTTCTGCTACTCACTTGGGTGCCTACTAAAGGCTTGAATACTTAACTTGACTTGTTATTTAATTAAATAGTATGTGATCATGGTATGTAGTCTGCATTTATTGTCAATTATTTCTAAAACCTGAAATGCACTCGCAATGCTCGTAGCCACCATAATATATTGAGTCTTGATGGCAAACAGTTTGTTGGCCATGAACGACATTCCATTTTCCCAGCAGGCTAGACCAAGAGTAGGCTACATCAGATGGCCCACTGAATGGCATAGGAGTAAATTCCTTATGATTTTAACAATGGCCTTGATCTAGCCGACTTTGGCTTTTTGAAGGTAATTTATTGTTGCCCAGAATTGACCTGCACAAGTATTACTCTATACAGCTGGTGGAGATTTGCATCCTATTGAGCATATTGCCTGGTGTTTTTGTCGGAAGAATATCTTTATTGCATACTTATTTGAAACGATTAAAAATAATTACTTTGTCTTAGTCTTACCATCTTGGTAGATGGGAGTGTTTGATATATGAAATAGATAAACAAAAATCCTGAAATTTGACCAATACTATGCGATTCATCGCAATTACAATTTTTAATCGCTCGACAGCCCTAATTTAGTGTAAAGAACTACAACG
>JAOTIX010000038.1:978460-990836 GCA_027123715.1 Gaidropsarus macrophthalmus
CTCTCTCTCTCTCACACACACACACACACACACACACACACACACACACACACACACACACACACACACACACACGCTCACACACTTACTTTGTGTATATGTTTGAACATTTTCATATTAAACATTATACTTTCCTAGGAAATGATAAAGTCCATATGTATGTATCTAATATTGTCCACCATTTGGATTTCAATAACGATTACATTACACATATTTTACATATTTGAATAGGCTACCGTCTGTCTGTACTCTAAACACAGTCAATTAAAAAACCCCGGCAGTCGTGAACTATTCCGGGGTGGAACAATCTAGTAACTACGAGACCAGCATGAGTGGACTGCATGCCTTCTTATCAGCTTGCCGAAAGTGGGCGGACACCAGCAAATGGGAGGGGCTTCCAGACACACGTGGGAGGGCCTTGTTTATTCCCACGTTTGATTTGTTATCGGCGACGTCTAGAAACCTATTTTTCTGAATAAAGTAAATTCGACATCATAGCGTTGGTTGCTTTTCAACTAAACAATTTATGTAAGTTAAGTTTTTGTAATTTCTGGATAGAGTTATCGTGTGTTCTTACACAAGCCCACTTTATGTGTTGACATGCAGGCTATGTAATAGGCTATGATATAGGCTACACAACTATAATATAACGTGTGTGTGTGTGTGTGTGTGTGTGTGTGTGTGTGTGTGTCTCAATACTATTATGCCTGTAGTATTTTAAGTAGAATCAACAATTTCATTCACTATTCATGAATATTATTCCAGCATACTTTGGGAACATTTTTAAATATTCTTCCCTTTCCAGACGACGAAACCTAAAACACCTCAGTGGTGGTGGCTTAGTTCGTCAGCCTTTCCTGTTTTGTCCAGGGAAGGTGCTCAGCAGAACCAGAGACTCCCACACGGCTGCGCTCTGCATCCGCAGCAACAACAATTTGTTCAGCAGCAAAGTCACAGAGCCAACGGTTACCAGGAGGGATGAGCCGCAGGTGGCCCTGGAGGAGCGGCAGGATGGCGGTGGGCAGAGCGGCAGGTGGTCCTTCAGGAGAGGCAGGAGATGCAGCAGGGTGAGATGAGGACGAGGAGCCCCTTCTTGATCATCCTCGAGTACCGACAGGACACGGACAACCTAAAGCTCCACCCACTTGCGGTGTCCTCTCAGTGGCTCCGGTCTGCAGACAGATACAGACTTGGTTCAACGCCCCCAAAGCCGATCGTGCTATTTCGAGAAACTTCCAGCCCCTTTTCCATACGTCATTTAAGGAGTCTTTAAAGAGTCCGTTGCATGTGGGAATGCCTCAGTACCTATCAGCCAGCGACATGGACAGTGTGAGGACACAGTCACCGATAGTGGCCATGGCAAATCACACCGACCCACTGCCACTTGGATGGGAAATCAAAATAGACCCCCAGACGGGTTGGCCTTTTTTTGTGGATCATAATAATCGCACAACAACCTGGAATGACCCACGGCATGATGTCAAAAAGGTATGAGACTCGGTCTTTGAAGTTAAGTGTTTGTTTCCCTTATTATTAATATTAGGCCTATTATTGTTATTATAGTCGATTTCCATTGGGAGTGTCGACTGCCCTTGTTTTGATGTGCGTGGTTAATTATTGTCAGGTTGCGAAGAGTTTATTTCAGCTTTTTAATTTGATATGTTGTTGACAATATGAGCTGTTGCTGTCGCGGAGGCCTATCACATAATTGTGGTAGACCTTTGCCAGTCCTTTACGGTATTGCTCTGCTATATTCTGGTCGTATGATCTAAGCGGAGGACTGCTAGATGACGCACGTTGCAGTATGTAAAGCGCGTCTGTGAGCACGAACTATAGACATGCTGGAAATGTTTCGCGCCCGTCATTGTTTGGTTTGGCGAAACTTTTTTTCCATACAAGGATCGAGTATGTCCGTTTACGTTTGGCCTTGTGAAATATTAGAAACTGTCAATGTTGTTATTATCGCAATTGTTTTGCGAATTTAGGAGACATTGTCTCTGCCCAAATAGACACAACGTTTAAGATTGAGGTGGCATCGATCTGTAAAAGAGCTGATGTTTTTGCGAGATCAACTCTTGCCGTCCAAACTTAGTGTCACGAAGAATCTGCTAGAAAGACACAGCTGTCAGGGGATAAAAATGGTGCAGTGCTTCAAGCATAGAGACTACAGCGTCCCCACAGTGAAATGGCAGAGGGCAAAGGGTCGTTCAGAGATATTTGACTACTTTTTTCTTGAACATTTAAACTTGTGTTCGAATGTTTATTATAGAGGCGTCCATATATTTCCCAATGAACTCCCAACATAAGTTAAAACACTGCACTTATAAATATGCCATGCGCAATAAGTGCTGTGCTATCAATAGACCTGTTGCTTATGAGCTTCCCTCCCCATGGTTGTCATTAACAGGTGTCTTGTCCAAAACTATCTTTTGTGTAGCGTTTGTTCGTAGGCCTACAGCAGAAGCCAAAAGAGACAGGGACACGTTGAGTGTTAATTTGGCCAAGCCCTACTATCATATCATTCTAAAAAACCCAGAGTAAGAAGCATATACAGTATTTTATTGGAGAGTAAAGTGGGTCCTCTTTTTCATTTGCTATGAAGGTGTTGTTATTATGTAAGATATACATTCACAATGAAGTATTATTTTCTTCATAGCTTGAATTGTGAATACATTCCTGTGCTCCATTGAGTAGTAGTAATCTTCTTCAAGTACTTCTTGGACACATTCCTCAGAAATTCCTTCAGATTTCAGATGTCTCGTATCAAAGACTGTGGAATTTAGTTTTATCTTCACAAAGAATCAAGGTTTATTTGCAAAATACGTGATGTTGACAGTAGCACATATCCTTGTGCCTCATTTGGTAGATTTTTATATTCCTTTCCAGCACCTATCAAGCCTAGTGATTGTCTCTTGATTACAAGATATTACCACAAGGCGGATAATGGCATATCTATTGATTCAGGAGTGTTGCTCTCTCACATGCTGCTACAGACCGCCCCCCTTCCCTTCATATCAAGCCCAGCCACGTATTGTATATCACACACGTTCCAAACCAACGCGTGTCCTCTCTGCCTCTCAGGTCAGCCACCGAAATGTGAACGGACCCAATGTCCCTCCAGACGCAAGCACCCAGGAGGCGCCCAAGGCCTTTGTGAGAGAGATGAAGCACCCCACCCTGCGCCAGGGATACGTCCCCATCCCCATCTTCCACGAGGGAGCCGAACTCCGGCAGCAGCAGCCATCTTTCTCCTACATCCAGCCGAACACCACACAGAACGTCCGTGCCGACGGCCGCTCGCCTTCGCCCACGCCGGGCCTCCAGTGCAGGCCCAGATCTCCTCTTCACGCGCCGGCTGACTGCAGCTCCCCTGAGCCCAGCAAGTCCTGCTCACCCACGTCTCAGACCCCCGAGGTGAGACGGCAGCGCGGACCCCTTCTTCCTTTGAGCCATTGGTGCATTCTCAACTCATTCTCAACTAAACTTTAGTTCAAAGTCATTGGGTTTTATTTTGTTATGCACAGTATAACACCGGGGTCGTTCTGAACAGGTAAACAGTGGAAGCAACAAATACGTTGAAGGAATAAGGAAGAAGGTATCCAATTAGTAAAACAGTCACATAGAAGGGCAAAAAAGAATTTCCCCGTTGTGGGACTAATAAAGAAAATCTTCTTCTTAAAATGTTACAAGACCAGATAAAAATATACATAATAAACATAAAACACTGTATGAAATATTTATAAATGGGAACACAGCATAGGTCTCACACAAAGGGAGAGTGAAAGGACAATAACGTATAGAAATATTCAATAATATAGATCAAGTTGACCCATTACATACATTACATTTAGGTTATATACATTGAATACATTCAAATTCTGAAATTCTCAGATGTTAACTGCAATTTTAACTTTTATTTTGAAGGTTTACAGTGTCCCTTTCCAACAACCCCAGAGACGCAGCAGCGCAGGTCTGCAGGCAGGTTACATCCCCATTCCTGTGATCCATGAAGGCAGTGGAGGCCAAGCACCACCTCAGCCGGCCCAATTAAACCCCACAGTCTATTCCCAGCGGCTCTCTTACCCCGAGCACCAGAAGCCTTTCCATCGTCCACAGCCCGACGAACGGACTAGCCATTGTGGGTCCATGCAGCCCCCCCGACAACGTGATGCAGCGCCCGTTCACCCTGTGCAGCACTTAAGAAGTCAGTCTCCTGCAGTGCAGGTGATGGCGGAGCGTCCACAGGTAACAAATTAAAAAGACCTCTGAAAAGTCACTTCCACGGCACGTTACAGTGTCAGTGGGTCATGGTCAAATACAGTTCGTTAATGATGCATCCTCCATTTTTGTAGGTTCAGCAGCAGATATCGAGAGAAGTACCTTTGAAGATTGAGCAGGAAGCATTCACCAGCCAGCAAAAGCCAGAGAAACCCCAATCACCACAGTCTTTCCATATGGAAATTGACGGTGATTCATTTCCACCACCGCCTCCTCCTGTCCACTTCCATGAGCCAACACCACAGCAATGGCCGCAGACCCCGCAAGGCCAGTTTCCACCACCGTTCCCACAAACGCCCTCCCCACCACCACCTGAGTTTCAAAAGGCTCCGCTGCCACCGCTGACAGTTATTCACCAGCCTGTGCAACAGCCCGAACAACAGCCTGAAGAACAGCCCGAACAAGAGCCTGAACAGTTGTACACACCGCCTCCCCAGTTCCAGAAGACCCAACCACCACTACAGCAAACGACGAATATCACAGTCCAAATACCCCCGAAAACAGAACCCCAGACCCCTGCGTCTGCAAGTGTTCCTGCTGCCAAGGTGAGCGAGGAACCCGTTGCTCCAGCTCCGAGTCACCCCGGGCTGGCCAAGGTCCATCTGATCGTAGATAGAGTCTCCAAGCTGGAGCAGGAAGTCCGATGCTTTGATGGCAAGAAGAATGACAAGAGATACTTACTACTGGAGGAGATGTTAACCAAAGAGCTTTTAGCACTGGACTCTGTAGACCCGGAGGGACGGGTGGATGTTCGACAGGCAAGACGCGACGGAGTCCGCCGGGTTCAAACCATACTTGAGGAACTGGAGCAACTGGATGAGCGACCAGCAGTGCCCGCCGGGATGCCCTCATCCGAGGGCGACAGCCTGCCACAGAAAAACGAGCCTAGTATGATGGTAACGGAAAAGATTGAGGCTTCAAGGGAGATATCTTAATGACTTGCACAGTGTTCACATCAAGAGGGGCAGAAAGATCAAATCTAAATATTGGAAATTGGTGTTCATCAGTCCCAGTATTCTGTCCCCCTTTCTCCTCACGTTATACAACAGTTTCTAATCTTTGAGTTGCATGCAGTGAGTACTTAACAGTGTTGGTATTTCCTGGCATTCACCATATAAGTAATGGTGGCTCAGTACAATTATGTTATTCAAGCCAATGTAGCGGCCTTTCTTTGTAGAGCCATCGGCATCCAATAAAGGAAAGCTGTCAAAATCACAGTGTTGAGGCCTTTTTGATGAAGACTGTGGGAAGAGTCTTTGTGTATGTGTAGTTGCCTTTTGTCTTGATCACAAACCAACCGAAGAATGTATGTTTACAGTGGGAGGAGCACCCATAGGGTCATCAGTGTATTAGCTGGGGGTGTCACGCATATACAGACTGCACAAACTCAACCAGCAGGAAACTGTTTTTCATTGGCAGCCTAATCCATATTTGTATGGGCTGCTTCAGATAGGTTTAGTAGATGCTGCTTTTGATGCATTACCTATACTACTGTAAGCACTTTTGACACTCTTGAAATGTAACATGCTGAAAAATCAACATTTGTTTGAAATACTTCAGTTACACAAGTTTTGATTGTATTGTTGAGTGTTATTTTCCGTGAACATTTGTAGTTATTTGGAAATATAAAATCGCTATTTTTTGAGCAAGGTAAGAAACTAATCATTTGTGCTTTTTTGGTACATTTATCAATGCATAGTTTTTGACAAATGTGGATGTATTTGTGTGAATGAGATATGCTCATACTCTTTGAGAATCATAACAGATAGACAGGGAGAGAAATCACCAGATGTAACCAAATCAATAATGCAAACATAAAATAAGTAACAAACTCAATAGACGTTCATCATTTCAGATTCATATTGTAATGAAATTATGTTTTGGAATGTACTATTTTTCAGAAAATGCCACCTTGCTTTTGATAGAATAATTTGGTAATTGTTTTTATTATTAGTTTTAACCACATCAATTAGGGTTTGGATTATTTTTTAAGGCAATGGACGTTGTTATTGTTCAAAATAAAAAGCTAACTGACATTAATTGATTTTGAGTGATCATGTTATACAAAAATGCATTTGCGCGAAAAACGATAAGGGATCCTGCAAAAGATGCCCTTTTTATAAACTGACAACACGCTTTAACTACATGCTCTGACTTCTGCTGATAACATTAAATATTTCAGTATATCTTCATATGAAATGCTCCTCCACATCCGCGCATCACTTCCTTCTAAAACATTTAATTTCTGAAGATTGCTTTGACTCCATTTACGTTTGTCTTCACAATAGTAAGCCTACCCGTTTTTCTTCTACCAATAGTCAGCTTTTTCCCACCTCAGGTATAATTCAGTACCTCATAATAAAATAGCCTACACATTGGGGATGTTTATGTCTGTCCGTTTTAATCTCCATCCGTAAAAGTCGACGGAGGAGGCACACTATTCTACGGAAGCCCATTTCCGCCGGTAAAAAACTAAACCAAATCCCCATTGTAAGTCATAATTAGTCGAAATTATGAGATAAAAAGTCGAAATTATAAGATACAAATGCGAAATTATGATAAAAAAGTATTTTTTATCTCATAATTATGACTTACAATGACGTTATGTTTGTTGGTACTGGCGAGAATGAGCTTCCACAGCAGTGTAATGTGAATTAAAGGTGTGTTTGTGTTCATAGATTAAATTGGGGATGTAGTGGACTGAGAGTCAGGTAGAGGGGTCACGTGCATTTGTTTAGAGCAGGAAACGGACGCGTCTGGCGTGTCGTGAATGAAGAAGCGTCTCCACGCAGAGCAATGAGCCAACCACGTCTCGGATTTGAATGGTCGTAACATGTTTTTGAGAAGGATTGTAAACGCGCATTGAAAACAGGACATTACTTTTTTTTCTATCATGTGTCAAAGTCAAATTAAGGAATTCGTTAAGCATCCAGCTGCTGCTAGCTTGGTAGCGGGCTAAGCTAGCGCAGCAGCCTGTACACCCGAGCTGAGCTATCTGGGGTTAGCCAAATAGCTTTCTGGCGTCACCTGCTTCGTGTTTTTAGGGGCAACCAAGACGGCGATTTGATACTATTAGGATATTTATTTTGACCGCTGTCCACACAGTTGCCTAAAGAGTGAAAGGGCATCATGGAGCTGTTCCAAGCCAAAGACCATTACATCCTGCAGAGCGGCGACAGAGCTCTGTGGTGCAGTCGACAAGATGGGACCATGACCATCAAACCCGGTGAGCACTGTCAGCCTTTACATCTGGGATCACCTTTTGCAGCCATCAAACACACTTAGTCTACAAGACAACCATGTGGTGTCCCCCAGGGAGACATCCATGCCGGGGTTGTATAAGTGCAAAACACGTCATACATAGGGTGGTTGTGTGTTCATACCATCAGGTCATGTAAACTCCTGCTTTCTCCCTTTTCACACCTGTATTTACAGTGACTGGTTGACATTGCGTCCATTTCATCGTTTTAACGTCACTGTGCATGACCGTTGATGAGATCATGACGTCCTTCAATTCAATTGTAAATGAATGTTTCAGCATCCGTCCACACCCTATACCTAAACTACGTGGTTTCCTTTAACCGCCTCCTCTCCAGACCACATTCTTGTACAAACACGGGCGTAGTGAGGGTTCACTTTTAAAGAGCCTCCTATGACATACATTTAAGCTATACGAGGAGTCTAGCGTTCGGGTTGCACAAACATACCGATCATACTGTGTACGTTTTCCTTATCTGGTGATGCAATTATATTTAAACATGTTAGTTATATTGTTTGGTTATATGAAGTAAAACGAAGGTCAAGTCAATTGCTCCAATATAAATATTTGTTATATTGTGGACAAAAACGCACGCAAATTATATTAATGTGAGCATAAAACATTCTGTTTGGACATTGCCATGATAATTATATGATTATATTCTTGCATAGTATCGAATGAACTATTTCCATGTAGCACATATCTGGACTCTTGTTCTCGCTGTTTATTTGTGTTGTGCTTTGTCTTTGTGTTATATAATAATAGGGATTATGTAAAGTAATAAAATGTAATAGCAGCTAGCCAAAAGTATTGATGGAGTGAAGGCAGAAATAGCGAAAGGCTTTGCATGCAATCTTCTCTCTTGCTTAAAGTTATATGGGTGTGCAGCCAGCCTGAACAGGTTTGGGTTGCACGCTCTTCCATTATTTAATTGGAAAAGGGTTTCGACTACTCTTTGGGGACGGTGGACACCAGTACACTAGACAGTTTCCGTGATATTGTAGGCACCAAGGGAATCCAAGGTATTATGGTGGTAGTTTCTGTTTTGATGTCACGGCGATTCCCCTGGCCCATATAACATAACATACGGTACATAACATACGGTACATTTCTGACGCAGAATACTCTCCGTTTCGATGGCTGTTAATGTTATTATCTGCGACGGCCCTTTTCCTTACTTTTAATTATTTTCTTTGTTGTGATATTATAAATGTATTACTGTAGTACTATTCAAACGAAATTGTGCCGGCAATGTAATTGTATCCGATATTTGATAGCGGGCACAGTCAAACATCAAACAAAGGTTGAATCACAGTTAAAACAATGAAGATGAAATAAAGCAAATTAAAATAGGTCATTGATTAAACATACAGGTTGCCACGACTGGAGCAGGCCACAACTCCGTGACACAGAGAACCTGATCTGAGTCATGAGACACCTCACAGGGTTTTCTCTGAGCTGAATAGGGCAATATTCAGTTAATGTGTTTGGACTTGACATGTGTCATCTTTCAATATTGTGTTGGGCTTATTGAGGTCCTTGCATTACTGTGTAGATGACTTGTGTGTGAACCTAGGGTGCTTCAACAACCATGAATTGGAACCTTTGAACCGATTGGCCTGTCTGTCTGTGTATTTTTGAGTATGTCTTTGGACATCTCTTACAAGGCCTGTCCGTGTGGACGTAGTTCCAGGTTCAGTGGAATTGTCCAGGTGCGTCTAACTACCTCTCCATTCCTTTCCCTGTTTTAATTTCAGCAACGGACCTTCTCTTAGCGTGGAACCCGGTGTGTTTGGGTATAGTGGAAGGACTCATTGGAAAGATCCAACTTCATACAGGTTTGTAGGAAATGAAATACGTTGATGACTAATGAAATGGTCTTGTTTGAAGTGTTGGTCTTTTTTGCCTTATCAACAGAACTCATAGTTTTGAGGCCATGAGAACAAAGGCTTCACACTATGTTGACTGTGAAGAATCCTTGACCCATGATGCATCTCTTTCCTTCGCCCTCCTGCCCTGCTCTCATTGGCAGATCTTCCTCTCGGCCTGGTGCTAATCCGGCAGAAAGCTTTGGTTGGCAGTTTGCCTGGTAATCACAAAGTCTACAAGATCACCAAGATAGCGGTCATTCCCCTGTCTGAGGAGGAGCCTCAGGACCTCGAGTTAGAGGTGTGTGCTCAAGGATTTCCGTCCCTCTGCACACGCTTATGTGTGCTTTCTGTTGGAGCTAATTACCCAATGTTTGTGGCTTGTACTCTTCAACCTCTTTTCATTGTGCTCATTCATACCGCCCCCTGTATGAGTCAGAATGAGTCATCTTCTAAAGGTGCAACCCGTAAGACAATTAGTTTGAAACGATACATAATAAACATTTTGACCATGCGTATGTAGATATTAAAATAGACACGACAGCCTGTTTGCCGCACACACACATCCCCCAGTGTTATTATAACCATAAATAATTAGACGGTGGGAGAATTAAAGATGATTGCTAAGATTTAAGTCTTTCAGGGAAGCTTCATGGATGATGAGGCAGAATATTTTCAAGTGAGTAATATCCTAAGATGGTTAATCGTCGTTATTAGATTTCCCTCTAGACCCCTTTCCTGTGTACATCCTCTTTACCCAGCCCTATAATTAGTCCTTTTGCCTAGAAATCCTGTAGGCACAGTGGATCATAGAGTTTGTTCAAAAATATTAGTATTTTGCTATTCACAAACGTATGCGTCGTTTAGTGTTGATGGGTTGTCTGTAGGTAGTGGTTTGCACTTGAGTTAAGCCGGAATATCAATACCCCCAGGGGGTCCGCAGTAGACGGTGGTTGTTTTCAGCTGACATCACAAGATGAAGGGCTTGTAACTCGCAGCAGTCGGCATCCATGACCTCTTTCAGTAAAACCTGGAGTATGGCTATCCAAATTGGGTCAGAGATCCCAGAGAAGGCTGCAAATGTACGAAAGGTTTTATATACTGTTCACAACAGGAAGCATCCTAAAGAGATGGTGTGCATGTTTGCAGCTCTGCAAGAAGCATCACTATGGGATCGACAGGCCGGAGAGGCTGGCCCCCTCCCCCGACGACTCCAAGTTTCTCATGAAGACGTTAACCCAGATCAAATCCAACGTGGCCGTGCCCATCAAGAAAAAGGTACTGGCAGAGATGCTCTTCTCCCTGAAGACCTTTCTTCCTCTGTCGTTTCTTCTGCTTTATTTTATGTTCTATTTTTGTCTCTTTCCCCCCCCCCCGCTCGTTTTTCCTTCCTCTGTGTTTTCCCTGCCCTCCTACGGTCTTTTATGATATCCTCCACCCACCACACCCCCACCCGTCCCCAACCAGTACGCCCCTGGCCCGCAGGTGAAGGAGAACAAGGAGCGCGAGCGCATGGAGAGGAGGCTGCTGGACGAGCTGTACAAGGTGTTCATGGACTCGGACTCCTTCTACTACAGCACGACCTACGACCTCACCAACACCGTCCAGAGACAGGGCGCCTCGGGCAAGTCGGACCTGCCCCTTTGGAAACAGGTGAGTTTGCTTTGTTGACAGCCAACGCACACGCACGCTTATGCACATGGACACACACGTACACATACACACACGTACACACACGCATGCACGCACACACACGTGCACACACACACACGTGCGCACACACACGTGCACACACACGTGCACACACACACACGTGCACACACACACACACACACACACACACACACACACACACACACACTCTAATGGAACAACAACATGAACCTTTTAGTCCAGTCATTTGTACTATTACCAAATGTTAAATGTTTTGGTTGTGTTTTATTATAACAGGTCGATGATCGCTTTTTCTGGAACAAACACATGATTCAGGAGCTCATTGACCTCCAGGTAATGTCTTTTTCTTCGTAAAATCCGAACATCAACGCATGATTCAGTGCTTTTTCCGAGGAACAAACGCGGCAAAGAGTCCCATGAGAAAAGACTGTTTTCACAGTTTGCCGATGTGTGTTATTTCAAAATGTTCTCTCAAGCACAGATTGCGATGCTTTCGCTTGATAACAGCCTCTCTGTCACAAATATGAACAAATATTAAAAATAATAGTTGTTGGGGATATATCTTATGTAACTTGTTAAAAGAGTACGTTTACCTTGCAACATGTGAGACATTGTTTCATAACGGGTTCTTCATCGCAATCTTTCCACCAGGACCCAGAAGTGGACTACTGGGTGACCCCCATCATCCAGGGCTTCGTGCAGGTGGAGGAGCTGGTGGTGAACTACAGCGAGAGCCCGGACGACGAGAGGAGCAGCCCGGAGACCCCGCCCCAGGAGCTCACCTGCGTGGACGACATCTACCCCCGCTTCACCGTGGCCCTCATCTCTCGCCGTAGCCGTCACCGCGCAGGTACTGCTCATGATCGATAAACCCTGCCAGCATATGTGAGTGAGTCCCTGTATTTTACTGTTTTTATCCCAACCTGTTATGTTTGATTTACCTTTAAATTGATAATGAAGAGAGTGAGTGAGTCTTCTGTTGTGCCTGAATACTATTACTAACATTAACTAACAAATTGAAAATTACAATTTCCGTTTAGCGCCTGCATTAGCTCTTTATTAATTGCAGCTGCATGTATTGCACTATAGCCCATGTTTGCGTCCACCACATAAACCCTGAGATGCACAAACCAGATCTCCCTCTTCACAAGCAGTGCATTCTGGGCAGGTTCACAGCAGGTTGTGGTTTGATTAATTCACCAAGGTGTTTTTCGTTACGCTCCGCGCTGGGGGAAACCCGATCCGTTCCCGTTGACGATGTGTAAGTAAAGCTGATTTCCCTCCCACCCTCTTTCCC
>JAOTIX010000038.1:1222833-1241500 GCA_027123715.1 Gaidropsarus macrophthalmus
ATTTAAAGGATCAGACTCCTTACTGATCCTGTTTCCATCGGTAATAGACCAGAATAGCATTCAAATTAATGTACATGGTATATGTGATTTGAATCAGTCATTATTTTCCAATTCATGGCGAGATATAAACAATGTGTTTATTATGGGGTCATGTGCATTTGGTCCAGTCCAAAGTTTTGGTTGAAAGTGTTGCCGGGCTAACTACCACAAAAACGTGTCCCTCTGTGCCATTAGTAGCATCTAAACCAACGGCCCATATACATTCCCAATGTATATCCGACCTAAATGTGTGCAGATAGTACTCTTCCATTGAGGTCACCATGGCTAACTCCATTCTAAAATTAGAGATGACCACATTTTTCCAGTTATCAATGGTACGGATAGCGGTACTATTGATAACCGGAATGGATCAGGATAACGGCCATGGATCCTGCTCTAATGAGTTCCTGAAATTGCTTAGTTTTGTTATGCCCAACAAGAAATCCTCTGAATAGCAAATAATCAATATTTATAGCCGATGCTAAGGGCCTTGATATAGTTTTCCTGAAATAAACGTATATTCTAAAACATGCTTGATGCAATCCTCTGACACAAGTTAATGGCTAAAATATACAGACAGACAAACTCCTTCTTTGTTCAGCTCAGGGTTATTGTCCTTACTGCCTGTGTGTGTCTCCTTGCATTGTATCGAGTGAGTTGTGTGTGCCATCATGTGGGTGATGTTTTGCGGCCCTGGTTTTGTTCTGAAGTCTTGAGCGAGTGCTGACGTGCCAGGAGTGACAGAAATGGGTCAAAAGGGTTTTAGTATTATCTAAACAAATCCCGCTGTATAGGATTAGGCCATGATGGCAATGTTTACTGGCTGCCCTTACCCTAACTTTGTGCTGACACACAAACAGACATCCAGTTAGCCACTGAACTGTGTTTTTATGAGTTAGGATGTACTTGTAATTAAGACTCTATGCTATTGTCTCAGTGTCAGCAACGTAGTAACATCTTGGAATTAAGTCATGTTTACGCTCCCCCCCCCCCCCACACACACACAAACACACTAACAGACTATTGTGCAACACACGCATACACACTGCCTTCTAGTTATTAGATTGAAGTTTATTGTCATCATTGCACAAGGTGAGTTACACTACAATGAAATGCAGTTTGCCGTAGAGCAGGGTGGCTAATGACATAAGGTGCGGCCTCTGGGGATATTGACCATGGCCTTGTACATATACTCCCATTCCGTTCTCTGTCAAAATGTAGTAATTTGATATGCATGATTATTGCTATTTTATTTGACCATGACTCAATGTCATCATACATAGCTCTTTATTTTATTGGGATTTATCAAATGCGATTGCAGGAGCCATGCTTGGCACTCCCTCAGTGCACCTTTCTGTTGTGTGTTTTAGATGTGGAAGATAGAATGGTGATAGGGAATTCTTTCTTCATTGGTATGCTTGAGTATATTATAGAGTTAAAGGTCAATCAGGATATCATTACATGAAAAATAAAACTGTGATTGGATTGGTTCGAGGATTAACTGGACGCACCTTAGTGCCCTCCACCACTGGTGTTTCCCCCAGATTGCATTGTCTCTGTTCCTGCAAGAATCTGTGTAATTTGTGTTAGCTATAAAGTCTCTCCCTAAAGACTATTCAGCTAAATACAATATCACAACGCAATGACTGTAGTCACTAATCAAGAAGTTTTCTTTATTGTGACCAACAGTTTTGTATTTAATCAGTTAATTAAAACAAATAATAATTATGATCTATTTTCTAAATTATTTGTCTTTGGTTTGTTCTGCACAAACACCACTTCTATTTGACACCAAATGTTAAACACTTCCTGCATGCTTGGAAAAGCATAGCAATAGGGCTTTTCCATCAGAATGCATCATGGGATATATTGTGTTGGCCAAATCCGGGGGCGGTTTCAAACACTACAAGGTCTCGCCATAACAATTGCAATGTTCGTATGTCTGGGAAATGGCAGCGGCCATGCTGCGGTGTAAAAAGCCCTACAAGTTACAAATACAACCGACCTTCCGTTGAAAGAGTTCACTAATGAACAGCGGCAGCTACCCCTCGACACCGCAGACACATGCCTTCATTATTCCTGAAACATGGTGACCCGTAGCACGTTCAAACACCTTTGTGTGGATTATGTTGTTATATTTGGAAGCAGCTTTTTTAACGACGGTGATACAGTTCTCTCTTGATCCCCGTTCCCTGTGGAGCAGTGTCTGTCTCTTTGTATCTGAGGTCAGGGAGTCCCAGCCGCTATATTTATTACATGGGTACATATTTTGACAGGTCACACCACCACCACCACCACCACCACCACCACCACTGATAAACAAAAGTAATCAAACACGTAGGAGATGTGAAGTGGATGGATTGTTGCCTTCAGGCTGAGGAAAATAGCTCCCTTTCAAATTGTTATTATTTTATTCTGATCACATTTTCTTCCATTGCCTCTGTATCTGGGGTCATCACAGAGTCACACGTAGCGCGGTCAACCCCATATGGAAAAGAAAATGCTCGTATCTCCTACCAATCACAGCACACCATGGACACATTGAAACACATGCGCGAGCGTCACTGTTTAAGAAGTGGAGTGCACTTGCTCAGTCTTTGACAGAAAAACTTTTCTCAGTGTCATGATGAGTATGTTAACACGGAACAGCTCCCCCAGGGCACACAGAGTCCTTAAATCTCCCTTCTTGGACACACTCAATACAGAAGGGGAACCTTTTCCTTGGTAGGGGGTGATTGCATCAAGATG
This sequence comes from Gaidropsarus macrophthalmus, assembly GCA_027123715.1. Classification (NCBI taxonomy): domain Eukaryota; kingdom Metazoa; phylum Chordata; class Actinopteri; order Gadiformes; family Gaidropsaridae; genus Gaidropsarus; species Gaidropsarus macrophthalmus. Next base: position 1,225,621 of record JAOTIX010000038.1, read on the forward strand.
CTAATGCATTGGGCTCCAAGTAAGCCGTTCCTCAAACTCTGGAGAAAGTGGTTCATTTCCCTGCGTTGTTCCCCCCCCCCCCACTCTTTGCAGTGTTTACGCTAGCGACCGGCAAACAGAGGAGATGTCCGATATGGAGGAGCTGCAGGGGGTGGACGGGGGCCCGAACGTCACCCTCACACTGAGGCTGTTAATGCATGGAAAGGTACCCCAACGCTTCCATTCAATCAGCCTTTTATGAATGACACATTCTTCTTAAGGGGTACAATCCCATCAATGGTTGAGATAAGAATACTTTTTATTCATTTGTACTGCCACATAATCATGCGTTTTTCAATCTCATCTCTGTCCACAGGAAGTGGGGAGCATCATTGGAAAGGTACTTTGGATTATTGATTGTTTGAAAATCCAAGTTGACAGTTCTTCTTGAGAACACTAGAATCATCTGCGGTCTAAGATATTCACAAAGGACGACTGTCAATACAATTAGTATGATCTGTAATAATTAGGATTTCATGAATTTCACATTTCACGTCCAATAAATGACACGGTACCGTGAAGCGTTGGATTCATGTCGTCTTAAATTCTTTCAGAAAGGAGAGACGGTGAAGAAGATGAGAGAGGAGGCACGTTTGTTATCCGGCAATAAGCACTAATTATACGCAAATAAAAGCCCCAAAACGTACCAAGTCAAGTTTTAATTGGTTGGTTTGATGATGTGCTTCCAGAGTGGAGCTCGCATCAACATATCCGAAGGCTCGTCCCCGGAGAGAATCGTCACCATCACGGGCCCCACAGAGGGCCTCTTCAGGGCCTTCTCCATGATCGCAGAGAGGTTTGAGGAGGTTGGTGTGGCAGAACGTCTAAACACGCCTCGTTAAACGTGCAAACAAACACAGGAATTACCCCCATGGCTTCAGACCGAAGGTTCTGAAACGTGATGACTTTCCAAACACACAAGAAGAAGAAGAAAAGACGAGTGAACGCCACGCAAGCCTGATAGCCCTGTGCTCTGCTTTCCTTCCGGAAACCTCCCGCAGGATATTACCGCGGCGATGACAAACAGCAACGCGACAAGCAAGCCACCCGTCACCCTGCGCCTGGTGATCCCAGGGAGCCAGTGTGGCTCACTGATTGGCAAAGGAGGCTCCAAGATCAAGGAGATCAGAGAGGTATGCAACGTCTCCTCATTTGTCTTCCATGTCATCCGACTTTACATTTTCTTGTTTTTTTGTATGGATCCGTGGATTGATTTATGACTTTCCTCCAATACGAACATTGTGGCAAAAACATCCTCAACTTTAGCTCTGCATTCAAATTAGTTTTTAAACGTGTTTTGAATAATGAGGATTTCCTTCGATAAGTCCCATCATAAGTTAAAATATTGATATATATACGTATGTGAGTGAGGCGCTCTTGTCCTACGTATTTTCACCTCATCTACTCCACTTGTGTTTCTGCGGGGGACAGACCACGGGTGCCCAGGTGCAAGTGGCAGGAGACATGCTGCCCGACTCAACGGAGAGAGCTGTCACCATCTCCGGAGCTCCACAGGCCATCACCCTGTGTGTGCGACACATCTGCTCCGTCATGCTGGAGGTAACAAAATGTCCTCGCAGAATTTACACATGCTCTCCCTTTTGACTCAATGCGGCATGAACAATTTGTCCAAAATATCAAGGGGATATATGCAATAGCAAATTGTGCAATTTTGTTGCTGTTGTATCAACTATGATTCCCATGAAAGATTGCATTTTCGAAAGAAAGGAAAAATACACATTTGGAGCATATCACAGTTTTTGCAATTCCATCTTTTTTTGTAATCGGCCTCTTCTCCAATAACATTTTGTCATCTGTCCCTTTATGGAACAAAAATATGAAGTCAATAAGCATGTAATTCCTTACTCGCTCGAATAGCTGGGTCTACGTTTATTCCCATATGAAATATATAGCAATATATACAATGTTGATTCATTTCATCCTCCAGTCCCCTCCAAAAGGAGCCACCATTCCATATCGTCCTAAGGTGTTGGCTGGTGGCCATGCAGTGCTCGCTCAGCAGCACGGCGCCCCAGTAAGTATCCCCGGGATGTCTGAACACTAAACCTCCATTATGTTCTAATAGCTCACAATCACCATGATCTCGGTGTACACGAAAAACAATTAGATGTGTTTAGATTGCACGGTCACCGACCGGATCAAATATAAGGATCCACCACCAGAGGGAAACCTTCCTGTTTTTCCGTAGCTAAACAGAAGCTAAATAGTGATTACCATTGTGATGCATGGTACAAATAGAGAATCTGAAAAAACAATCATCTTGACATTTTAACCACAGCTACAAGGAATGAGAATGAAGCACAGCGTTTCTGATGTACGCCACTGTGGCCATTCAGAGTTTTTCAAAATGTACATTATCTACGTCTCATTCAAACCGATAAGACTACTCAGCATATTATGTAAATACAATCAACAACAACAAGGAAATCATAACTCAAACACAGTTCATAAATACAAATGTAACATATTGAAACCTATTGATTTCGTGAAATCCATTGGTGCTGCGTTCTTGTGATGTTGTGGGTTTTATATTAAGCTGATTGAGGCTAAATCAAGATTTACGACATGGGCCAGCGTGCAGAGAGCATAACGGTAATGAAATCATACCGTTTGGTTGAACTGTTCACAAAGCCTGCCGTGCTGCGTCGGTATTGGAAGTGGGGATATTGGATTTTTGTCAAACTTTTGTCATAATGTTATTTTGACACGTCGAATCACGTAGAACAAAATGAAACAAATGACAAGAACAACGCACTTTTGAATGAGAGAAATCATAACAGCAATTGTTTTGTGTTTGTTTTGTGTTTGTGTGTGTCCCAGGCGTTTGCCATTCCGGGGCATCCAGGGCAGTATGCCTTCCCGCCTCAAGATGTAAGTGCGTTTTGGTAGAGCAGTGGACTCTACACCTGTCCCCGGCGACCTTGTCCTGCCCATTCCTCCCAAGTTACCACCACACCCTCCGTGTCCCTCTTACTCAGCAAGAATGGCCGGCGAACTCCCTGTTCTGCTGACGTTACTAACACTAACACACCGTAGCTGCATGCTTTGATCCGTCACACATTTAATCGCAAACACTACGATACCACAGCCCTTTAACGATAAAGAGCAATGAGCCCCTTACACGGCTAAAGACATCACACTACTATGCTTTTCATTGTGAACTGCGGCAATAACTTTATCATGTCGGAAAAAAACCATCTCTCCGCACTGACACAATCATCAATCTCGTTTGTGAACCTCTGATTGGCTCGCGGTAGTTTTCCGGGCGCCTCTGAAATAATCCAGTTTGATTGGTTAGCTCTAACTTCCTTCCTACCCTGCAGTTGACCAAGCTTCACCAGTTGGCTATGCAGCATATCCCCCTCCCTTCCCTTGGGCAGAGCAACCCTACCTTCCCTGGTACGTACCCAAGGATCCCTGGGGAAGTCCATGTCTCTCTCTCTCCCTCTATCTCTCTCTCTCTCTCCCTCTCTCCAAACATATGCTTCCTTTTAAAATCACACCATCACCAAACCCCTTCTGTCCAAGGACATTCAAGTCTGTTGACATTGTCACAAAAACAAGTCTGCCTCCTGCGGGTTTAAACGATTATATGCAAATGATGTTTCTTTTTATAAACATAGGTAACCTCTAGATAATTCTCTTACAACCTCCTGGAGCTGTATTCATATTAATATTAAATAGCATATCAAATACCCTTACATCGATGCTGCTATTAAACTTCACATAATACAAAGTGGCTTGCTGAGACCAAAGCTTGAGAGCTTGCATAGCAGTTTGTATTCTCTTCTGGTGTGAGTTCATTGATAAATAATGAGTCCATGGCAATTTTAAAACCTCCCATGAAAAAGAAAGCCCAGCTCTTTGAAATAGAAATGTGAATTTTCTATTTTTTGTCTGTAAATATTAGACTATTTCTCACTTACTTAAAATCCCAAATGACAATGCTGTTTGCCCGAGTCCCTTCATAAATCCTTATATGTTTTCCTTCCCCTCCCTTGACCTCTTCAACATGTCTGCCTTCATTCTAACATCGTCATGGCCCCTCCCCGTTCCCAGCCTCAAACATCCCATTGCCCCATCCAACAACTAATTCAACGCCCTTTTACCACTAACTACAAGACAGCACTCTGCATTATTTAGGCAACACAGAGAGCTGGTCTTAATCCTGAGATTTAATTTAGATAAGCTATTTGGTGTACGTGAGGCAAGCTATACACAAGAGCTGTATTTTCGTTATCGAAGTAAAAAAAAAAAGGGCCAGATTGGCTTTTGTGTATTGAGACCTGTTATGTGTTTCTGCTATGATACTCTTGCTATTTATCAAATGCATGTTCTTGAGTCATCTATTCAAGTGCATCAGGGAACGAGCGCCACAGACATATCAGCCCGGTTAGCTTGAACAATGAAATCCATTAGCCCGAGACAGGTGTTACTTTTCACTGTCTTGCTTTTCAGGATTGGATGCATCCGCCCCAACAAGTTCACAGGAGCTGGCCATACCGAACGATGTGAGTGTCCATCCGTTCTGAGATCCATTAAAACGCACACCCCCATGACACCTCTTAATGGTATGATCTCACCCTACGAGGCTGGAGCGCGTACTCCAGGGTAACAAAGCAAGGCACGCCATGCATAGAGTTATAAACAAAGATGGTCCAACACGATCGCACTGTGCTATTAAGCTCAGCCTGATTTCTTTTCAGAAACAAATAACACTAATGGTGCATTGAAGTTGCACCAAAAATCTTCTCTTTTCATGTTGTATGTGTATTACAGTGTCACCAATGGACAAAAATTATAGAACTATGAGTTTTCAATAGTGTGTGCAGTGTATGTATGCAAATGAACAAGGCAGCATGATGTATGAAGACAAGGTGGTGTTAAATGTCAGTGACATTAAACATCCATTTCTACTGATTGTTTAATCTGTAATGAGCATGATTACATAAATGCTGTCATCCATTAACACCAATACACACTGCTGTTTATCATGGTGTATGATTGCAAATGTCAATGTTTGCATTGCATGTTTTTTAAATGTCATATTAATGTTTTACAGCAATGTGTGCCCTCATTACAGTTTGATTCATCGGTCTAAGCTAGGCACAGAGGCAACGGTTTAATTGTCTGATTTGTAAATAGTGCGTCGAGTGAGGCTTATTTTTATTCACCCAATTCCTCTCGCTCTGTCCAGTTTATTGGCTGCATAATTGGAAGACAAGGCAGCAAGATCAATGAGATTCGCCAGGTCTCCGGAGCCCACATTAAGATCGCCAGCACCGCTGATGGCTCACCCATGCGGCAAGTCACGATCACCGGCTCCCCGGCCAGCATCAGTGTGGCTCAGTATCTTATCAACGCCAGGTAAGACCCCCCCCCCCCATGCCCCGTCTGTCCTCGCAACGCAAACCACAGCCTAGCCTAAGGTGGAGCATATGCCATGCAGCACGTGTATCTCGGTAGCCTTGTTCTCGGTCAGGCTAGGCTCGAGTTAGCGTTCAGCTGCACCTCCCTCTTGATAGCACAGCGCACACATTTTCACTTTTTTTTTCTCCCACATAACATTCCTCCATTAATTCACTTGTTTTCTGCCCTTCCCCTTCTCTCCGTCTCACACCCTTTCTCCCCACTGTCTCCCACCTCCCATCTGCCCTCGTTCGCCACCGCCACCACCACCGCCACCACCCGATTCCAATCCTCTCACTGAACCCTGCTCCACCCCTTTGCCCGCACCACTGCCCCCGCTTCCCTTGCTGCCCGGCGGTGCGCAGCTTAGAGATGGCTAAGTACACCATGCAGGCCGCGTCCTCCATGGCCCCGATCGACCTCAACGTGGGCTTCACCCAGGCCGCCCAGGTGGCCGCCGCCTCCACGGCTAGCTCCATGGCCATGCTGGCCGCGCCGCCCACCACCGCCATTAACGTCCACTCCCCCTCCGCCCTAGCCACCATGCAGAGCCCGCACTACGCCGTCCCCGTGTCCAGCCTGCTTGGCATGAAAACCCTCCCCGTCCTCACCATGCACCCAGCCACCGCCTCCAGCCTGGCGCAAGGGCTCTCCCACTACACGGCTAAGATGTCAAAGTCAGAGAGGCAGAAGTTTGCACCCTACTAAGCGTTAGCCATGGATTGTCAGGGAAGTGTGGGTGGGTGGGCGGGGGGGGGAGCGGGGACCGCACTGCAGTGCTTTTCTCGCAATCAATCGCCGATGACATGAATAAGTGTACGTTTGCTATGAATATTTATATTCCATATAGAGGCTACCAGCTCACACTGCCCAACTAACCTAGTGCTGACAGTGTTTTTTATTTACGTGTGAATCATGGCAACTGCACTGAACTCAGGTTGATTTACATTTGTGGAAAGCCGGGGGCTACACACTGCTAATTGTAATAACTGTTTGTATCTCTACCATACCTTATGCTGCTGCCAGCATGTGATAATCTCAGGACTGTAGACAGAGTCTCAATAGTTATTTGCTTTGCGTTAGACAATCAGTTTGATATTCAGGTTGTGTCCTGGCTGTCAGCGTGGTGTCTCTCCTTGTTTCTGCATGGGATTACTGTCTTGATACTCTTGCCTGCTTCCATGACCAAAAATACAAAGGTTAGGCTCACTGGAAGTGTGAAATGACCAGTGGTATGAAGGACATTGTATCGGACTAAAGCCCCATTTTAAATGGATTCTAGCTTCATGACCAGAGACAACTGTGAAAGATTTCCTTGAAAATGGTTGAAATAGAGTAATGTCCTGTTATGGTAATTTTCTACCATAAAGGTCAAATATGGATTAGTTCTGCGTATCTGCGATTACCTTTTGAGTTGTGTTTTTTTTCTTAGTCATGTGGTCCTTTGATGTCTTGATATCGGAATCCTATTGTAATCTTCCACACGTGTGTATTCTTGTCATATTCCCTCCTTTGCTTCACTAGGCTCTCATCAATGGTAACAGGCTTGGGTGTTCTGTATTAAATTCTGATGGGATTGCCCTAAAGCCACATCATTGGATTGTAGTGGATTAGACTCGTCCTGCTAACCCTGTTGTCTGGCCTCACTAAATCATGTCATTGTAAGTAAGGAAGCAAGGAAGTAAGTTATTACGTTAGAAAGTAGGTAAGTAAGTAAGGAAATAAGAAAAAAAATGTTCTTATAAAAACAGAAAAAACATGTTTGTTGCATATTGTCATTTTTACAAACTATGACGTGACCATAGAATAAAGAATTTTAAATAAAGAAAATTAATGTTTCATCATGAGTTGAATGAGAAGCGTCATCATACTTGTACAATAAGTCAAATGTGTTAAATAAATGGAAGTTTGGATTTTTGTTCTTTGCCTGCTGAGGTTTATGTCAGCTTTCATCTATGCTACTGTACCCCATAACATTGTTGTTGCTTTAAACTGTTCATTCATCTTATTGTCAATATCTCGTGAACTGACACATTTATAATACAGCTCATTTGTCAAATCAACCTTGCTCTAGGAACTATATTTTATACTTCTGACCAACACTTCTTGAGGTTATGTTTGTCTTTCATTTGATTTCAACTTCTACTATTTGAAAACACATTGTAAAGCCATAAATAAAGAACATGAAACAATATCTTGACTATTTTCATTAATTCAATAGATCTGCGGTTGTATTAGTCTGTTTTCCAAATCTAGAACTCTGGGACAAAACCATTCCAGCAATTTAAAAAAAATAAAATATAAATGGAGACTTACCTTTTTTTATTTTATTTATTTATTTTTATCACTGCATCTGTGGAGACCAGATGTGCAGGCCCAATGGTGTGGCTGACAGCAAACGAAATAAGTCCTAATTCCTGGCCTGGTCTACCTGACAAATCAACAGGTAGTAAAGTCATCGGACACCCTGAAGGTGAATCAATGTAATCGCAAACTTTTCCATGTGTGGCAAGCCAATGGCGATGTACGGATGAGCTGTCACTATCTGCACTTGCTGTTCACTTCATTTTACTGATGTTCAACAATTGAAATGAATTCTATAACCTAAAATCAGAAGTAGCCGGGATGGAGCTATAGCCGTTCCCACATCGAGGGTAAAATGTGAATCAATAGTTAATGGCGGTGGAAATGTACTGACATTGAGGAATGGCGTCTCTACCTCGGGGGAACCTCAGCAGTGGCACAGTCTTGTGTGCCGATGTAGGCCTACGGCCACTGCGGCTTTTACTTCACAGCCCGCAGTAATGCTATATTAATGATTTCACAGGTCGGAGACACGCTAAGGTGTTCAGTTCGTTGCTAAATCATTATAAATCATAATCAGATACCATCAGACCACATTTGTCTATAGTTATACGTGCCAATGAAACGAGCGTACGAATTGAACCTTTTAAATAAATAAAAAATATACCTTACCACCAAACAGTGCAACAATGTGAACTCGCTTGTCGCTTCCTCCCTCGATGCTGGGCTTCAGTTTCAAAGTCGCATCAGCGCCATCTTGTGGTGTGACGACGCTATCGGTTCACGAGGACCAGCGGCTACTTGCAAGTGACGTAGAAGCGCTACTGTTTTTTTTCTCCCTTTTTTGTCACCGTTTACAAAAAAAGTGCCAATGTAGACAGCAGGAACCTCAGTAGATGCGCGGTGCGGTGCATTGCTACGTGGACAACGGGACAGACGGGAAGGACTGTATGCTTTTTCACTTGTAGCTTGTAAAGTTGAGCTCGAGAGACATATGACCCGCAGCAAGCATCCTTCCGGCTGTCTCGAGCGTCAGTTTCCCGCTCTTCAGCAGAGGTAATTTGTTGCTCTCGTGGGTTCCTTGGCGACGACTGTGGACCAGGTTTGATTTCAGCCAAGCCGATTATAAAAGGACCAGGGAAGATCTGGACATATTCCAGGTAAAATGCAATACTTTCTTGTGCAACGTGTTTCCTTTATAATGACTGTCATATTGCTAAATAATGAATTTTCCGTATATCGGATGATCTTAAAGTTGAACCCCAATGTATCGACAGGTACCTTGTTCGATTTGGTGGCTTTCGTGTTGGGTTTTCAAGCATTTCATATGTTATAATTCTGTATTTCATGCATGCCTGATGTTATAGGCATGAGTGCAGTGAGTGCATAGCGCGACTGAGTGCAGAGGAGTAGAAAATGCAGACTATGAACTAACAAGACATGGTTAAACGTTGCACTCTTATAGACCGTCTTCAATAGCCAACCGTTGGTATTTTAGGTTTGCAATGTGTTCAACGATGTCGCGTGTAAATTTATCTTACATTGGTGCAACACAACCTCTGGCATGAGTGTAATAACATGAGTGAATTGAGTTTGACACCGTCTAGACAAGGCTCAAGTGAAGAAATATCCTCTCCATCTCTTTTACTAATAAGAATCATGATAATGATGGTCGAAATGATAATACTACTAATAAAGATGATAATGAAAATAAGAATGTTATTATTAGAATATTATTAATAACTCACTAATTATCATAATAATTCTCATTGCAATAATCTAAATAATACAATACTATATTATGTAAACCAATCTGCCAAATGTATGACAAGGTGCTTGACACTCTGGGACAGCCTGGGACCCAGATCCAGTGACAGTGGAGAAAGAAACACTGGTACTACACCGCTTCCCCAGGAAACCTTGATGGATTTAGGTCACATGTAAGTTCTACATTCGCAAGATCAAATTCAATAAGACAGCCCTGAAGCAATCTTTATTCAGAGGCAGACGGTAAAGGAAATAGTCTCCTTTTTCTCATTGGTGCAATTAGAGGATACAATTTCACAGCGTTTAGCTCCGTGTCCTGTTTTCAAGTTGAGCATCATTAAATCAATGCCATCTCAACCTTGTCAAAGCCGACCAGCTCCCACCGCCTAACCCCTTTAAAATCCCATATTCCTTGAGCTGAACTAGAGTCGACCACTGCTAGACTTACAATACATTTGAAACACAGAGAGGAGGGCCGTCAGATTAGCATGATGATTCATAGATACACTAACACTTTCTGACAGAATTCACTCATTACGAGGACATGTTTGCATGGCTAACGCTGTGTGGTGTAAGGAGGATCTAGGCTGATGTCACGTCTGAATACAAATACAACAGACACCAGCATCTTCAGAAGCTGCCTGAGGGGAACGCCTGAAGCCATGCCTCAAGGTTTCCATTTGGTCATGGCCTTTTCCTTGTTAATGTGTTCATTCACTTTGATTGATCCTTTAGGCAGTTTCCTGTGCCATTGTCATTCTTGAAAATGTATTTATGCTATAAATACATTGAAAAACAACATGCTTCTAAAGGAGAAATGGTCACATACATTCAGGTTCATGTTAAGATCAAGATTCAGGTTAATTATGATGTGCACGACATAGAACATGTTATGCATTGAACATCGCATGAACATCACCAGAGAACAAAGGTTTACAGTGACACAAAGGAGGAGAGCGTGTTAGTCAGCCCGAACAGTCCTGTCTCTTATTGACATCCAAAACTTGGCAATACAATGTCAAAGAAAAAGCAGCATGAACACGTCAAGGTTCACATCCTCAGCCAGCATGGTGGGAGCTTCTGTCTGCCTGCTCTTTTTGTTGACCAGGCTGGTCAAAAAATTACCAGCTGGAGTAAATACGATAAGAGTGACTCATAAGTCAGTGTAAAGGTTAGCATATTTAAATGTTGGATTGAGAGGTGTTTTTGCGAAATGTGGTGGATGAATCCTGGCTGTCGTAATGGAACAAGAGGCCATGTTTGATGGGCTGGGATGTTAGCACGACTCTGGCTGATTTACCTGTCTACTGATGCAAATGACCATCTTGGCAAAGATGCCACATCCCTTCTTTCATCACCCCAAATTGTTAGTCAGAGCTTGCTCGAGAGATTAACAAGCAACACACTGGTTTGTTTGTTAATTGCAAAACATCAAATAAGCATTGGCCACTTTGTGCCATGTTTAATTGTCTTGCCATTCCTGTACAATAATGCAACTTGCTTCGGTATGATGGACAAAAAAATATGTATATCATGTATTGATTTCCCCCCCCAAAAATGACATTTCTTGGAGGGTCAAAAGAGGACCAGGTGGACCACCGTAGCAAGGGGATTAATATGCTTGTGGAGATGCAGGATTGTTTTCTTCAGGGATGAAGCTGAGATTGACAGCCTTAATTTCCATACTGCAGGGATTGTCGGTGTTAAGCTTCTAAAATAACAAACTCAGAATGAATGCTGTGCAGCGTTCTGGCTCAAATATTAATCTCAGTATCTATTAAGAGACAGGGTTAGGCGTTTATTTGCTATGTACTTAATTTCTACTAAAATGTTTATCCTCTATTGGCCCACTCTAGTCTATATATATGCAATTTATATGTAATGCCAAGCACAATTAAAAGTGATAATCTCTCATGTCTTAACTGATTGTTAAAACAGCATTAGGCACATCATTATGATGATCCTGCTTGCCAAGTGTTGAGCTAGATAATTGAATGAATTACGTTCTTTAATATTATTGGCTGGGAAGTAACTTCAAGGAATGCATCAGCTGAATGTGAATGCTCTGTTCCCACTGATATGAATCACACGTTTAAATCATCTTTATTTGGTTCATAACATCTTAAGAATTACTTATCAAGGTTTTTAATCACAATGACCTATTTCCATTTCAACATTGTTGGAATGGTAGGTATTGAGTTGTATATCATTATGGAGGAACACACATATTATTGATTATTCACAATATAGCTTTAAAATAAGAACTTTTTTACTATCCACATCTGAACATGGTATACAGTTATAAAATGTTATTCCTTATACTTCCTCTGAAAAGTCCTATTAACCGGTTCACCAATATTCAATAGATGGTCAGAATTGCTCTTGGAAGTGTCACGTGACCGCACACACACACACACACACACACATGCACACGCACACACACACACACACACACACACACAGCGCATTGGTGAAAAAAAAGAAAGATTTTACCGTGCGGCGACCCACAAAGACAGGTTTAGATGTGGCATAAACATCAGGTTCCACGAGTGCAGCCAGATGCAATACCGTACAACTACAAAATGAAATGAAGCAACATGTGGAATGCAGTCAGTACCAGCCCAGCTGTCCAAAACAGCACCATTCCCTGATACACATAACCCATTACCACATCCAGCCTGGCTTCGTTTGGCACTGCGTTTAACAATCTACCTATTTGTTTGTCAGCATGAACAGAGCCCAATAGATCACACTTTATGTATTGTGTAGCTCAGTGTAAAAAAAACTCATAATATTTAGGATGAGGGTCTTCATTTGAAGGAAACGACAGACCACGCATAGCTGAAAATGTATTGTTTTGTACAAAGTGCCTTGCACACATCAGGCCCAGGGAATGATCACAGCATTTTTCTAATTAAGAATACTCTGGTAGGTTGCAAAAAGACCGCAGGCCATCAGTCCTGTGCCTCTCTCTATCGATAGCTGTGTATTTTGGTCTGATAGTAAACACTGTGAGACTTGAATAGGGAATGAAGCCAGAGTGGAACTGAAGCAAATGTGGCTGGAGCAACTAGGGGTGCAAAACACAACAACAGCTGTGTGGTCGTTGCGTATTTTATCGAGCTTCATTTAGCTTTGTGGCCGCCTACAGACTTCTACATATTTGGGTTGTTTAATGTTGTCCTGCGCCTGCCAGCCGGGGCCGCTATTAACCGATTCCAACCGCAACCCCACACTTTTAAACATACATTTTTTATTAGCATAACAATTTCAGAATTTTAAGCTTCTTCTAAAGTGGTGCTTCAAAAGCTCATCTATGATTATGCAACTTGCAACGCCCACTCTTCTAGAAACTAAGCATTTGTTTGTGCTAGGCCTACTCAATGTCCTTTGCAATTAGCGAGAAAGAGTGAGTGCGGTAAAATACAAAGTCACTGGCAGAACCCAAATCAACATTTCACGAGCAGCTTCTCCAACGCTATCGCTTTCTGCTATCACGTATCCGCCATCCCCTGCTAGCTCTGCTTATCGCTAGATCTCATGGTGTAGCATGATGCTCAATTCAATTAAACCTCTGATTTGTGTTTGGAGACCGGGATGGGGGTGGGGGGTTATCATGGTTCATCCCAGACTACTCATGGAACCCCACCCCAATCTCTCATCTAAGATTAGATGGTCGTCCATTCATCCCACATGGGAAATTCTGGATGTTAGTTGAATTTCTATTAGTATTATTTGAATTGAATTTCGTCCTAAACCTTTGAGGTCGGTTAATCTATACTATTATCTTTTCTGTAGCAATCTGGCGATCGAATCTTTTCTTTTCACCTATCTATTGTCACACCGACTAACACAGAATATATACAACACCATTCTGGGTTTTAAATAAACATACTTTTCCTTCCTCACGAATCATAAAACATGATCCATTACACCACTACTCGGTACCATTATCCACAACTTTTTTAAGGGGGAATTTTTTCCATGCGGACAATCTGTCCGAAAAACAAACTGTCGACCCTGGGCGGAAACATGTCCTCCTGGCAGAGGTAATAACACAATAGCTCAGCCTCAGCGGGGCCGCTGTGGGGAAACCAAGCCTTATTTGACATACAGCCCACTGGTCTCTATTAATTCCTGCCCTCTAGTACAGCCACATCTTTGCAGCTTATTGCTAGGAAACATCCAATTGAACGGGATTTTGATCCACAGCCCCAGGTAATGTACTACAGCTGAACACAAAATGATGCAAAATCCTTTTGTGGTTTCAAAGCAAAGTATTGCCCAAACATAATTCCCAATTAAGAAGACATATATTTTGCAACCAGATCTTAGCTGGATCAAGGTGCAATGGAATAATCAATCAATTTTAGTGCGTATTGATCTGCAGATGGGCCAATATCGAGTTAAATGGACGTTTGTCTTTATTTTTCCTGCATGGATCGAGGCAAATTGGGAAGAAAAATGGGTGAAGGTTCAGACAGTCTGACGATGCATCCCAGTTTAGCACCACCCGAGACACGAGGAAGCGACCTGCGCTCCCAGGGTAACTGCAGCAGCAGTGTGAAAAAACAGCAGCCGTGACAACAGCTGTGAAGGTGGAGAAACCGAGGCTAAGAAAACCCAAATGAGGTTATTTTGCTAATGAGACCTTGGCTCATCTCTTTCTCTTCCGACGTCTCCATCTTTTCCCTCTCTATCTCCCCCCATCCCTCTCTCTCCCTCTTGTCTAGTGCTATTTCACTCTTTCTCAAACACTTCCTCTGCCGTGATTCCCTGCTCTCTCTCATGTCTTCTCCGTATCATTTCCTGCTGTACGGAGTTCCTCTCTCTCTCTCCCTTTGTCACTATGTATTTTTCCATCTTCCTATCTCTATTTGTATTTCACAACTGCAAGTTGCTGCTCCATCTGTATGCCTCTCGCTCCTCTCTGTCGCCGGCACCACAGCAGCTCCAAGGATTCTGTCTCTAACGCAGCCACCTATTATAGTACAGCCATGTAACAGCAACTCGGCTCCATTCTTTTTCCTACTACTATTACTACTACTTTTTCCATCGCAAATACCATATACTTTTTTTTAAGACAATTCATTCCATTTATTTAAAGAAAAGATTTTGAATAAATGATTTTTTCTTCACAGCAAATTTCCCTGAGGTTCCTGAGTGAGGTTTTTTCTTTCAAACACTTGGAATTCCCCAACAGCACATTCACCATCTAACTGAATGTTAACGGTCTGTCTGTGGATGACGTCTGTTCACTGGAGTTTAACAATTCATTCATGATTGAGAACTTCACAGCTACACTCTGAGCCGGACAGTTCCCAGCTTCGTCGGAGCACAGCTACACATGCCCACGGTGCCGCCGCACGACACAAGTGTGCCTCGGTGATAAATTAGTGCGACCAGGCCACAGACGGCACCGCCAAGCAGCCAGGTGCCTGATTGGGAGGAGGCCATTGAAATTCAAGGAACTTCCAACGAACGGATCATGCTCATAAAGGAATACTCCACAGTGCGGTATCAAGTGCAGTGGAAATGCTAATCGGAGACATCTTACATGCTTTCTAATGGGATGGCACTTTAGTGACGTTCACCCTGTAGATCTGCCATTCAATTCTGTGCAACCATGTTTCCCACAAAGGCTGGTTCTGGCACATTTGACAATGTGCAATGCACACTGCACACACTTGTCCTAGCTCAACTTGTCCTAGCTCGTCTCAACTTGTCCTAGCTCAACATCTATTGGTTTTATTTTTTTAGATCTGTATTGTAAATGTTTTACTATTCGCTCCAATACATTATCCATGACTTTGAATGGTTCCATATGCAGGGTTTCAAATGGGTTCCCGCTTTTTACAATTCATTGAAATTCATGGTAAAAAGGCCCCTGATCTGCAGGAGAAAAGGATAGCAAGAAATATGGCATTCACATTTTTTCCCTCAGAAAAATCAGTTTTCTCCCCAGTCTGCCACCGCTGGAAGCAATTGATGCAAGGAAGTCTTCCAGTGTGAAGCTGCATTGATTGCTTCACACAGTCCCCAAAAAACACCCTACTCTGACAATCCAATTCACTGATCCTACATGCTTCCGCGAGGAACTGCAGGGTGTTTGCTTGACAGTGCTCTGAAGTCGGAATTTCTTTTTGTAAGCGTTGGAATCAGGAACAGAACAAAGGCACCGTCGATGATGCGTGACATGTTACAACATATAGGGCTCTCACTGTCTCCTGCTCTTGTCCTTCCAGATGGATCCGCTCACACCGGGGATGTGAAGAGTGTTATGTGAGCCAACGCCAGTTACCCACCTAGCTGGTGGAGGAGGAGGAGGAGGAGGAGGAAG
>JAOTIX010000038.1:1464196-1492663 GCA_027123715.1 Gaidropsarus macrophthalmus
CGGGAGCGCGAGTGAAGCGGGGACGAGTCTGGTGAAAATGGAACAGACAAAGGTAAAATTAGAAAAACAACCTATATTGTCACATTTGCCATGTTATTGTTGTAATGTTCACATGGGGTCACCATAGCAACAAGTTTTGATGAAGTGTTGCAACTGTGTGTGTGTGTGTGTTTGGTTTGTCTGACTTGTGTTTGTGTGTATATTTGTTTGTCTGATACGTGTGTTTGTGTGTACATTCGTTTGTCTGATATGTGTGTTTGTGTCTGTGTGTATAACTGACTGTATTTTTGTACACAGCTGCCATGGCGATCCAAAGTCATTGGCTGACCTCAGCATGAGTAAAGGTCGATGCAGGGATTGCTGACCTTCTTTATTGTAAGAACAAGTCGTTTAAGAGCGAGCAGAACGGCGACCGTCGGGGAGAGGTCGTCCTACCCTTCAGGACTTCCTCCGTTTGTGCTCTGTGGGTCTGCATGGTTCTGTGTTCAGGACCGGGCAGCCCGGGTTCACACCAGCCTCTTTTGTGCGGGGCGTGTGATGTTGTGCTCGTGTTGATACGGTTTGCCTGTGTGTTGGGCTGGGGCCAGGGCATGACCACGGCATCAGATAAGCCAGAACGACCGTGGATTTGAATGGTTTTCAGTGGAAACTCGGCCAAGTTCTGTGGCCTTGTCTCCGCACACAATCTGCTTACAGTAGGAGACTCAATCTGCTTACACAAAAATAAACGGCTGGCTAGCTTCTCCTTTTAATCCTTTTAACACATATACATTATTAATGACCATCACTATTTATATATCGTCTGTCAATACCGGTAACAAAGTGCTTCACATAAAACAATAAACAACAATACAGATGGAGTGAATTTAATAATAAATAGGCCTAGAGAGAAAATAAAAAAGTAATTGTCGAACACGGTTATTGAGCATGTTTAACAATGGGAACAGAAATAAGAGAACAGGAAGCTGGACCTAAGCCACAGCAATCCGGTTAAACAATATTTATTTACAACAAAATTATTCCTAATTTTCTTAATTTGCATTTGACACAACCCTGCACAGTATCAATATGTGTGAATACAAACTGGAATATTGCTCCTACGGTCCGATTCAATATCCTAAACTGAGATACACGAGGCGTTCAGTCCAGCCTTCCCGTGCGTGGGGTCGTTTGGCATTACTGTTGCACTGAGGAGGCCTGAACATCTGTCTTCGTTTAGGGCCCCGGCCCTGCTCTCTGGTCTGAGGGCAGGAAACAAACATTGTGCCCACTGCGCTAGCTGCCATTCAGCTGCTACTGCTAATGATGTCCTCTCCCGTATTGGGGTCAAACCGATGATGTAATGCCCCAAACTCTCGCCGGAATACAGGCGTGCAGTTCCGCTTCACTGACTCGTGTTTTTCTGTGCTACGGCCTTGGAGTTTCATTTCCTCTGGTCCCTGACCACGATAAGGTCTGGCACCTGCACGTTAATGGCTACCTTCCCTCCGCTACAGGCTGTCTGGTGGGTTGGTGAAACGAATAAGAACATTGATTATGCTAACGGCCTTATCGATCGATTGATTGAAGCCTGCTTTAGTGTTGGACTATGATTATTTTTTTCGATGCCAATATCCATGAATGCATGAATGACGTTAAAGTGTCATTCCACATTTTCTGTGTTGCAGGCTACCAGGACTCTGGTCATGACGAGCATGTCCACTGAGTAAGTGCCAGAGGCAGATATTTTACACGGAAAACCTCTCCGTTACCATGGGATCCATTACCCCCACAGTGGAAATATGAGGAGCGTGACTCTGAGCCAAATGTAATCATGAGTGATGCGATACATCCTCACTGTACATCAGTCAGTATTTACCCACATTATTTTTCCTTGTGTTTTCTCTCCAGCAAGCAGCAGACTGTGACGCAGGTGGTGGGGCTGCTGGCTGGATTCTCCATCGTGGACCACGTGTGTGAGACCACCACCCACGTCGTGTCTGGGGGTCACCGCCGCACCATCAACATCCTCCTGGCCATCGCTCGTGGGTGCTGGGTGCTCTCCTTCGAATGGGTACCCATGTTCACCACTACTCTTGCTTTCATTTCTCCTTATCGTTATCGTTATGTAGTTAAGGGTCTGGCTCTGAGCAGACAGCAGCCTCAAACCTAGCTGGATGCTTGGACACTTTAACACGACTAAACAGTCCTACACTCTTACTATTAAGGTGGCTGACACATTTACCCAAGGCAGGGATATTTTAAAGACACATGTCAATGCATGGACTGCATTTATATTGTACTTTTCTCCAAAGCACTGTACAATGAATACCTCCTACCTAGCATTCACCCATTCATTCACTCATTCACACACCAGCGGGTCAGCCATGCAAGGCGACGGCCAGCATGTGGGGAACAGATAGGGGTGAAGTGTCTGATTCAGGGACACCTCAACACTCGTGGAGGAGCCGGGGAATCGAACCAGCAACCGTCTGGTAGCCACACAACACGCTGTAACCCCTGAGCCACTGCTGCCTCCGCAGGTCATTTAGCAGCAGGGTTGGGGTTTTAGGAGACTGTGATCATCAGGGATCGAACCTGGAACTGGAACTTGTGCTACTATTGACGTTGTGACCTTGGTGATGATGATGGTGATGATGTATTGACGTTGGGCTCTATGCGCTGACTGTAGATCCTGCGGAGTCTGGAGCACAGACGGTGGCTTCCAGAAGAAGCGTACGAACTGTCAGAACATTTCCCGGCGGCTGCGGTAAGTACCGCCCCCCCCCGGCATGGTCCATGTCCATCACCCACCAATGTGTGTCCGAACCAAAGCCATATATATATTGAAACAATGCAGCGTTACAGCGTGGCTATGTGTGCATGTTAATTCCACTCCAGAACTAAAATTCATTGATATTGAAGGAATACAGCAGGAGTACCGCTTGGTTTGGAGCAGCAGTGGCTCAAGGGGCAGGGCAGATTGTTCTAGTTCGGATCCTCTGATTGTTGAGGTGTCCCTGAACAAGACACCTCACCCCTACATGTTCCCCATATGCTAGCTGTCGCCTTGCATGGATGAACCGCTGTTGGTGTGTGAAAGATTGTATGAATGGGTGAGGTATTAATTGTACAGTGCGCCATTTTTTTTATTTAGTTCATTAAAAGAAATCCTACGTATTTCCTTATTTTCACACCATGGTGTGTGCTAGTTAAATTTCGCAAACACTCATTTTTTGGGACTTCCTCAGCGTTTTTTGCGTACAACCTGTCCAACTCCTGTCGGGAGTCCATCCGATGTTCTGCGGCTAAACGGAGGGAAGGTCCCGATCGGGCTCAGGGTCCCTGGCAGCCCCGGCCAGGAGGAAGTGTGTCGCAACACCGCTGGCTTTTATTGCCAGTCATTCGTTTGGCTTGTTTTTCCCCAAAGCATCCTGTGTGAAAAGTGGATGTTGGCTCTTCCTGTGGTCGTCATTCCCGGGTTACGATGGCGTCTCCTGTGTCTCTTTAGGGCAGACACGGGGTCTCTGAACTGACACATGTCATCACATTTCCTCGCTGGATGCGTTCTGCCGCTCAGGGGCCGCGGGGCCGGCGGTGTGTGGTGTCGCTAGACCGGTGATTGCGGTGTCCGCGGTTATCATTTAGAACACCGTAGCGGTTGTTATTGGTGTCCGGTCTTGGCTCGTTCCCTTTGATGCTACCGTTTGCCTTACTCGCGATCAGCTAACATCCGTGTTTTAACTCTTTGGTAAATATGTATGGTCTGCAATCATATCCATGTACATTGCAGCAGTTATGATGTTCTCATTCACACCATACATTTTGTCATATAGTTTTCCCTTCAACAAATGTTCTCTTTTTAAGAGAATCCCCAAAGAATTCAAATTGTACTGGACTTGATTTCTACTCTGCAAAGATGTTGTCTTTTCCAGACTTTTGTCTTTTCATTGAGATGTATTTAATAATGTGCCAAGGCGTTGGGATTGTTTTTCAGTTGGCAGTTGTTTATTTTTTAAAGCATGAAAGTGCACAATGCAACAGGCAGCAATGC
Source organism: Gaidropsarus macrophthalmus (assembly GCA_027123715.1). NCBI lineage: Eukaryota > Metazoa > Chordata > Actinopteri > Gadiformes > Gaidropsaridae > Gaidropsarus > Gaidropsarus macrophthalmus. The sequence goes on from JAOTIX010000038.1 coordinate 1,468,230, forward strand.
TCGCCCCTTCAGTATAAACACCCTGTTGAGGCTATGAGCGTGAGTCATCCAGTCTCGTTAACTTTGACGCTCATTGTCAGTGCATTCGTATTGTGGCCTCCCATGAAATGGACAAAACAATTCAAACAATAAGTCAAAACAATCGTGTCATACTAAAATGTGGCAAACCTATGTAATGTATTAACATTTTTTCCATGCATGCGTGGAAAACACATCGCTATTATGGTAATGTTCATGATAAAGTAAAATATTAGCCTTTGACATCTTGACATAAATTAAATAACACATGATTGACACATGGAAATGTGTCAATGTAAAACACGTTTGTGTGCTGTTTTACCTATACAAGCTCATCTACAGTGACTATCTCCACTCAGGCCAAGGTTAAAGCCCAAGTACAAAACACGTTGTACCATAAACATTAATTATAGTGTAAAAGTGTTAACAAAGTTATCACTCATAGTACATTTACAACTCTTGGACTATTTAAAACTCTATTCAATTGTCTATTCTATTTTATCACATCACAAATCCTCAAGATAGGATCTGATTGTATTTATTTTATATATGTGGAGTTCACAGAAATAATACCCCCCAAATCTCTGGTTGCTGTTCGGTGTTTTAAAGAATAGTTTGTGAGTGGCTGTCCTCCACGCCTTGCTGGCCGAAGAACTCTGGGCTGGGGGATTCAAAAGTCACTTGGTCGGATCATCATGGTGGTGGTCTTCAGTGAGTAGCCAGAGCCCTTCCAGTAGTACCATTTGATGCCATTGAAGCGGTTTGAGTTCTGGCCTTGTTGATAATACATCCCGTTCAAATTAGATGGTCCGCACGCGTCAAACCACCAACCTGCAAGAGATGGAAGAACAAGTGAGAATTGTAGATTGGAAGAATTGTAAAACAATCAGCAAATGCAGCAGATTTTTTGGTACAGGTATATCTCATTGGGTCAAGGCCCTTATTTTTGGCATATTGTCTATATTTATATACACTATACTGTACACATGACAAACAAATAAATATACACAAACATATATACACATTCTCTTTGTGGGTGTGTATACTGTATATATTCTCACAGACTCAATGTCACTTGGTTGCATAATTAGACTTGGGGAATTGTGCCTGGCTATCTGTTTGGAGTTTGAGGCATTCCTGGGTTTAAAGAAGCACTCAGGAGAAATAAGAGCGCAGTAAAGCACCAGACAGAACTCTGGCAGCGCTGGTCCGACGAGGTGTGTGAACACGGCCTTCTTGAGCGCTGTTCCCAGGCTATTACTGTAAACTATCATGGATCCCTAAATCCGCCCTGGGTCTATCACTGGTGTGATTTGGAGTCAATTGTGCTCAAGTCACTTTTTGGGGGGGATTTTGTGTGTGGATGTGTCAAGAGTCTGAGCATGGAAAGGTTTTGAGTTGTACTCTATTTATTCATGCACATATCTGAACACCTTTTTGTATTTTGAACGGGAAGAGATATGCTGAGGCAGGTGAGACAGGCTTTTCATTTACCTCCCGTTGTGAGCTGCGAGCATTTGCAAACACATTTGTCGTTGTCCGCATCCTTTGTGCTGAAGTCACTTCCTGGCGTTCCGAGACTGCTTATTTTTCCCGCCGTTCCGCTGTACCCTTTGAGGTTTATCCTATCGGATGAACAGTGAACAGGGGATTGGGATGAGAGTGGCATCCATGTCCTGAACTGCCTTTTTGCATTAATGCACATTTTCTTTACTTTAAATTGGAAAGATTTTAAGTGGATTTGTTATGATGTTGAAATAGAGCTAAAACTCCTGTCCAATCCAATGCAAATCTGGACCATCTCCACAGTCCAAAAGACTTTATATTAAAATGTGCTGCTACATACCTGTAATTCTTGGGTTCACCTTCAAGGGAAAACTGCTCATATTGGGAGTATCCGGAGTTCCCCTCCCAATCGCTGAGGTGGATCCTCAGGGTGTACGACCGCTGGTAGGTCAGCTTGGAGACAAACTCGTTTCCCAACCAGTACTCCGCTGAAGGGTCTCCAAATCCCTGGAGAGATGCACGGATTCAAACTCAGTATGCAAACTGCAACGGGGCATGTCAGGACTCATTGGTATACATAAACACACCAGGTAGACCACACATTCTTCTTTGAATCTGGTCTCTGTTTGATTTGATACCTGTGGGTGTTTTTTCACAGTAGCTGTCGCAAATGTTTATTTTGGCAGTGGACTTTTATTGCGTGTACGGTGTCCAAAGAGAGTTTAAAGACATCTCGCCTGGGACTCCCTCGCCGGGCACAACCGTAGCCACGACTACCTTTTGTCTCCCCCCCACAGAGGAATTTTTTCCTTGATTACTTTTTACCATTTTGTACTCTTTCCACGTCCGATGAAAGTCAACGCGGCCGTCGAACCTCTTCTGTAGTGTCGTCCAGCCCCCTCCCTCTGTCTCCATGTCACAGAAGGCCTTCAGCACCACAACACAAACGGCAGGAGGGGAGACGGGGTGATGAGATGTATTCAGACAGTTGATGGTCATGAGGATATTGCTGGTTCTGGTTTATGCTGCCTGCTAATTCATACTCAGTCCCATCCAAAGAGGATCCCTCCAAGCAGGATGAGCGTTTATTAACAAACGCTTTTTAAAGAGATCATTCTTTGAACTCAAAACCCCTCAGCCCCTCTGGAGAGTGACATACTTAAAGGTTGTATCAGCAATTCTGCCATTTGTTGACTAATACCATTTGAGGCTGCCTGGAATCACTGATGGAACCTCTAAGGTGTGACTTAAAGGTTGTATCAGGGATTCTGCAGCAAAAAAACGTCTCTGTGTAGGCAGCATATGCTTCGAGTGTTTTGGAGTGGCTGGTAGTAACATTTGTTTTTGTGTACGATCTCGGCGCATAGGCTGCCTACAGAGACCCATTTTTAGGACAGCCTGCTTACGGGGCGGACAGCTAGTGGATCGTGAGGAAAGACCAGATGAATGTGATCGTTTATGTTTCGGCCTAGAATCGCTGATACAACCTTTAACATGGATTTGAATGTACTCCTAACCTGCAAGTACAAAGCTGGCCTTTATCTCACGATTGATGTTCAGTAACTCTCATTGTTCGTTTACCCGTCTGAACTGTTGCTGTTTTTGCGTGACATTATCGTACAACGCATCACCAGTCACCAATGAGCAGCCTCACCTTCACCTCCTGCGTTGTGTTGGGTAGCGTGAGTGCATGGACCCCACTCTCTGTGTTGCCAGACTTGAACACGGCCGCACAGTCCCTGAACGTCGCCGGTGTGTCCTGCATCATTCTAGGTTTGCTCTCTTCAAGAAAAACAAAAGCGCCACACACTCAATGAATGAAAACACAACGCCTTTCCCTTCCTTAATAACAAGTCGCCAATTTTAGTCAGAAAACACCTCTAGAAAACATTTCCCGCCATTACATGTGTGAAAGCAGGAAGTAAGAGCAGCGTGTGCGTTCACGGCTCCACGGCCTCGCGCGTTAAAAACAAGGTTAGCGAAAACATGTTTTTGCGTGCTCTGGTGCTGGCGATGGTGTGTGTGTGTGTGTGGGGGGGGGTGCTGGCGAGCCCACCTCCGAGTACAGGGCCCGCGGAGAGGCTGTGGACGAGGTTGTTGACAGTGTCCAACAGCTCCTGCTGCTGTCGCTGCAGAGCGCTGTTGTTGGAGGAGACGTGGAGGAGCTGGTGCTGCAGCTCCGTGATGATGGCCGTCTGGCCCAGGATGACGGTCTGGAGCTGCTCCTTCTCCTGCTCCGACGTCTTCAGCTCCAGCTGCCTCTGACGCTCCATGTCTCCCACCCGCTTCTCCAGGAAGCTGAGGAGGTGGCCACCGGTCATTTGTGACAGAGAGCTAGCGTGTATGGTGTGCGTCTACTGGTCGAAGACCAGTAGAAAGGTACTGGAAGTGTCCATTGGACTCACTGGGCATGATACCCTAAAACCCTGCTTTTTAACGCCTGAATTCCCTGTCTGTTGCTTTGGATAAAACACCAGTAAAGGGATGGAAATCCATTGTATGTATTCAAAGAAACCTCCGTATTTTGTGCCGTTTGATGAACACGGTGACCTCACCTGTTTTTGTCGCTCAGCTTGTTGATCTCGTTGGTTTGGAGGATGAGCTCTTTCTCCAGCTTGTTGGTGGAGATGGAGTTCTCAAGGAGCTTTCGTTCCAGTCGAGTGCTGTGATTTATGACCTGAAGAGGAAAAAACATCGCAAATATCAAAGTGTTTACATGTCTGTCATAGGGTTGTTTTGGTCGTAAGATGTTGCACGTGATGCACATTGCATTGAGTATTGCATTTTCCCACAAGAATTGGGCTCGCTCTTCAGTCAAACCCACCGCATGATGGGGATATATGGACCACTTATCTTCTTCAGAAAGGAAAATATTTATAATCGAGGTCATCATATTCAATCTGACATTTTCCTATTTTTGTTTAAATACCATGTAACCAGAATACAAATAGCCCTTTGAAACTCAGTAGAATGTTTCTGCAGTTGTCTCGGCTGGCCCTTTATATATGTGTTTTTGTGGGGCTATTTTTGGACATTGGCCAATTATTACAAGTGCTTGGCATTCACCAAACCGCTCCAAGTCATTCCCTTCCTGCTCTCCCAATTCCTCTTGACCTCCCCGGTCGTCTCTGCCATCATCAGACAGCCCTTGTCATAAAACCAATTTGTGACGAACCCACTTCGACTTGTTATTGCATGGGAAGAATGTCTCGGAATTTAGTAGCAGGGAACTGCATTTCCCACTAATGTGCTTCCGGGCCTGGACTGTTTTATGTACACAATATTTGGTGGAATTCGGCGAAGTCCAACATAACTTTAAGCTACATTTAGCTTTTGCTGATTTAAAGGCAACCAAGCAGTCTGTCAAATAGAACTGGCATCACTTTCCTGCTGCTGCGACGCACCATTGTTGATTTTCTGCTCCGTCACAGGAAAAATAACACCAGTTGAATACGAACGGACACACACCGTCTCATGCGGCGGGGCAAAGGGCCCGGGTGTACGTTTGGTGGAGTATTGTGGAGGGTATATTGTTTTTGTTATTTTTTTGGACCACTGAATGCATTGAACTGAGCCAGGTCAAAGATGCCTCTGCTGTCCCATCATGGAGGAACTGAACTCAGCAAAAAGCAGGTTGTTTACGTGAGTCGGGTCTACGTGTGGCTGCGATGGAAGCTGTTGATGTCTTTGAACAGACGGATGTGTGATTGTGACAAACTGATTGACCCGTTCTGTGGGAATACAATTGTGGTAATAACAGGAAATGCTGTTTGGTTGGCTCACATAAGGTCATTGGCAATTGGCCAAAACCATACACTGACTGCACAGTAGGATGATGTCGCCTGCCCATGTATTCTCTCAACTCATCGCTTGCCCAGGCGCTTTGACCCAAGCTTGCAAGTGCGGCAATGAAAAAACTCTTGACCTCTGAATATGTGCATTGTTTTTAACAGACCGCAGTTTGCCCACGTTCCAATCCACTGGGTCACTTGTATTTGTTCATTCGTTTTTTTTACGAGTAAAGCTCAACACAAACACACGAAGGCTTAGTCTGTGACATGCCAAAGCCTTTCCATGCTGCTTTCATTCTGCAGTGTTGTCCTTGGTTATCGTGTGCTGGCAGCCCACCTGTGCCTCCACGTTGCTCAGCTTCCTTGTTTGTTCAGCGGTTTGACTGAGCAGGTTGGTTCCGATCTCGATCATCGTGGCCGTGTGGTTTTGGACGGCCGTCTGCTGGATTTGGATCATCTCCTGCTTCATGCTGTCCTGGATGTAGTTCTCTAGCTGCAGGAGAAATGGACACAGAGGAGTGTGTGGGCATAGAGAACATTCATTAGATTGCAACCTTCTCTGTGCATATGCGAACGCCTTAAAGGTTGTATCAGCGATTCTGCCATTTGTTTACTTATACCATTTGTTTTTGTGTACACGCATAGGCTGCCTGAAGAGACACGTTTTTTTGAAGGCCTGCTTATGCTGTTGGTCAGCTAGCAGATCGTGAGGAAAGATCAGATGAATGTGATCATTTATGTTTCCGCCTAGAATCGCTGATCCAACCTTTAAGTGTTGTGGTATGTAGTCGTATGACCTTGTTTCTATAGTTTTGTCGTGGCGGTCGTTTTCCCACAGTTTCTTCTTGGAGAGCTTCTCAGCTGAAGGGCAACATAACTCATTCAGTCGCTCTCCATTCTTAGATTTCCTCTGCTCCCTTAGTAGCCATCGATTTGGCAATCTTCCATTAATTCTGTCATTACAAGGGTTTACCTTGAGGTACCTTGACTGGGCTGCATTCACACTATTGTGCCAGTCATTTCACAGTGGGGCTTGTTTTCCTAATCCTTTTATTCAAGGCTAGGTAATGGAAAGGGGTTTGGTTTCACTTATTATTGTCGTCTATTTACCGAAGCTACCATCTATTTTGACTCTTAGTTGTTCAAGGTCTAAAAGTACAAACGACCATCTCGTCTTAAACGACCCAGCCAGAAAATAAAAAACGAAAATGTGTTGAATTCTGTCATTTAAGAAGAAGGTGGAAACAAGTGGCTACAAGTTCATATGAAAATGACAAACTGAGTCCGGCTGCAATACCGTCAGTAAAAGTCCCTGGTGCGACACCGTTACCAGGCAGTATTTCATGTTTTAGCGCAAAAGCAATCATAAAGTTATTTCCTGCGTTGCTGTGTTCCTGAATGGCCAGTAAACAGGATGGCTGTGATGAGTGAGGAGTTACATCCTTTAGAAACGTGTGACTAGGAAGCCCACGTCACCTGGGCATCTGAAGCATCCGCGGCATGTTTGTGTGTTGGCGTCGGCTGTTTACTCCTCTGTCACCGAAGCCCAACCTAAAATAGTCTGCGCTGAACTTCCGAAAGGCAGGGAGCGTCACCGACGGCGGCAATTAGCACTGATTTTTTGTTTGTCTTCCCCCTCCGGTGACCTGGGGGGGGGGGGGGGTGTGCGGGTGGGTGTGCGCGCGCGTGTGTGTGTGTGTGCGTGTGTGACCGTGGAGGTGCGTGGAAGTGGAGGTTCACTTGAGTGGCTGGCAGGACATTCCAGTGACGGGACGGGGGTCTAATCAGCTGTTCACCCTGTGAACCATGCTTGTTTGCGTTCCTTGTTCACGCGACCAGCATGTTGACGGCAATGTCAAGCGCTGAGGCACAGCAAAGGATTCTGGGTCGTGGCCTTTGAGGTCAGATGGGGTCTACTGAAGACTGCAGTTGATCAGAACAGCCCGTCTTATTGGAGGAGGTGATGATACGAGCAGGACAGACAGAGGAGCAGGGTTTCTGGTTAGATCCTAGATTACCGACAAACAAGTTTTCGTCCACCAGCTAGTTGTTGTGTTGCATGCTTGATGTTGTGACTGCAGTGTTAATGTGGGGGGAGGGTGTGACGCATTAACTCTTAAGTGCTTCTAATGGCCAGAAAGGCACGATATACACTATATACCTATATATACATTTACCGTCTACGTTTGACACTTTATTTAATGGATAGCCATCCACCTGTCAGCTTCACAAAATCACTCATGGCACGACCAGCAGTGCACATCGAAGCAAATTCCTTCATCAGTTTGACTTAATGGGTCAATTTACAGAACTGTTATTAATGATATTAACCCATGGGTTTTAATTTGTTAAATTATGCAAGAGTTGAATTTGGCTAATTAGTCACTGAGTCCTGGTGAATGACAGCATCGTGGTGGTCAGAATGCAAGCCCCTACACATATGACTGAACGAGAGACGGACTCTGACCTGCTCCAGGGCTATGGAGTTTGTTATAAGTTACCAGGTAAGGTAAGGCAGTGACCACGTTTGAAGGGGGGCCATATGGGGGGGGCCATATGGAGTGCATATCTTGGCGGGTTTTTAGTTCAATCCATTTCAATGAACGATCACATTGAAGGGCTGGTGGAAGAGGTATGTTGGACTTTTTCCACGTACACACACAGACACACACACACACACACACGCTCAAGTTATGACCGGGCAGCGATGAAGAGGAGTCCCCGACCCATTGAAGACACCTGTGTTGAGCGCTGGTCATTACTGGTGTTGCACAGCGGTGCTTTGCAGACCGTCTTTTGAAACGCTCAATACAAACAAACCAAACATCCCCTCTGGAGGTGTTTGAAACATCCTGGGCTCAATGTAGTCACTGCCAACCCCAGGGGATGCAAAACGCCATCATGGTGTTATTGTCCGAGTGACGTACCTAGTCATTTGAGCCTTTATCAGTGATTTCTGAAGTGATGAATATCACCCTGTCACTGTGTCTTTATTTGACCAATCATCACACAATACGTGTTTATCGAGCCGCGGTAAATTAGTTTTGTTAGCGATAAAAGTTTGTGTCATGCAGGTTTTATTTTTAATTTTACAAACAAAATATATCGGTCTAATCAGAAATGATCGTTCATAATCTAATCAATCAGAAGGCAGCCAAAAAAAGCCTTGATGGATGTTGATGAACTTCATAAAAACAATTTCTGGCTGCTTCACCTCGACCCAAGAACCCGAATCTGATCTGGGACCACTAGAAAACTCTCAGGAACGTACATGAAAGGAGCAGGAAGGAGAGCACCTCTAATGAGTCCGCACCATGTCGCCGTGACATCTCATAGCTGCAGGGAGATAAGGTCCTCTCCTAAGACCTCCCTACCTTGAGCAGCCACTGCGTGTTGTTCTCCATGATGTTCTCCAGCTGCCCCAGCCTTTGGAACGACTCGTCGTAGTCCGCCGGGTCGTCCTTCTGCGCCAGGTTCTTGTAGGTACCGGAGGTCTGGCAGTGGTCCTCCTGGGGCAGCAGAAAGGTGTAGCTGCAGGCTCCGTTCTGGATCTGGTACTGTCTCTGACCCACTTCGGCTGCCAGACTCCACTCCAACACCGCCCCCAGGAGCAGGGTGCAAGTCCAAGCCTTCAGGGTGGATTCTGGCATTTTCATGTGAAACTCGTAACATACAAAAACGCAGAACAGAAAGTTGCCCCTGGTGTTTTTTAAAAGATGAGATCTTTGGGATTTCTTCCTCAAAGTGAAGACTATCCTCTGGTGGCGCTTGGTTATTTATCCACAGAGGGCTGCGGGGGGTGGAGTCCAGTGTGGGAGTCAAGGTGGTGTGTTATTTCATCAGGTTAGTGGTCCCACACTGCATCTGCTCTCCTCTCCTCCAATCCCCCAGCCTCCTGTTTGGGCTGGATCTGGCCCCTCCGATGAGCGCTGTTCAAGCCACACCCCTGTTCTCCACCCGGGCCAGTCACAGTGAGCTGGGATTCCTTTCAGACTCCCCTCTCCAACCATCACACCCCCCCCGCCCCCCTCCCAGTCACACAATATGCACTGTGGGGAGCAGACACTCATTCAACAGGTCTCGCTATCTGGTCCCGGTCCTAAAAGCAGAAGGAAGGTTTAGTGTCGGGACAGTGTTACGGAGACCGCGGGACAATAAAGCCCCAACGCAAACATGCGGGTCTCTTTCTTCCACCGCATACTTGCTCAGGATGCAGCTGCCCACTTCAAGCAAGCGGTCGAGAGCGGCAGTGACCGTGTCACGGAGCAATACGTCTTTCTCCCGCTCCTTAACAAAAGCACAGATGTGCTTCTTTGGAGCAAGGGCTTCAAAGGAAGAGGCTCCTCCTGGATGTCGTTCAGACTACACTGCTTAGGCTGGGGAAGGTTGTTGCTCTCTAATAGCAAACAAACCTCTAGATCTCACTAACAGGGAATGCACGTTTAAGAAACCTGTGGGCCAAATCCCAACATTCTGTACTTTCATGGAGTGACAGCATGTGATTTTAATCTCGTCATTTGAGACGATGAAAGTAGTGACATGGAGGGACTGGTGCCACCTCTGATTTCAAAGCAATCCAGTATGGTTTATTTCTGGGACTACCTCTGCTTTTTCTGTGATAAGGTTGCGCGCACACGGGAAATTTATCACTCAACTACTGATCACGACTGAGGAAGCTTATGTGAAACACATTGAGTGAAGAGGGAGTTTTTCTTTATCTTGAAGGAAAGAAACCGGTCATTTCCCGGAACTACAAATTCACAAAGACAAATGATTTCTTGGTTTTCAAGACAATGGGACTCGATATCCCGTTTATGTATTTTGCCATGTCACTTTTCAGCCACTATATATCAGTTCTAATATGACAGGTTGAAAGGGATTTGTTTAAGGAAGGTTTAACATTGCTCTGCTTTTATCAACCGACCCCTTGAATCAGTTCTTTGTTATAAAAGTTTGGATTACATAACACTACATTTACTGAATTTAGGTTTTGGTCCAAATTGACTACGATAAGTGGTCCTTGTCCTAGATGTAGGACGGGCAAAAAAAGTCTTGTTGTGAATGTTAGGCAAATACCAGAGACCTAAGTCATGTTGGAATAGCCACCTGTAGCAGGTGCAGAGGAGTGGTGTAGTGTGGCAGACGGTGTAGGTCGAAGACCAGCCAGGATGCTCCATTCTAGATGAGCCTCAAATGGACGAATGGTACAATTGATGCTTGCAGTGATTTTTTTTTATTGTCAAGGACAGCTGGTGAATTAGTATCAAAACCAGGGTCCATACCGTCCCAGTCGCAGGCACAAAAGAGTTGTTGCTATGGATGGATTGGTCATGGATTGCTTTCCCTGGAAGAACGTGCTGCTCAGTCTTGTCCAGATTGACCTTGTGGACATCCACTGAGAGATTTGATCTGCTACCTGGGTTTCAGACCGTGCAAAAGTTGTCGCTGTCTGCATACAAAACAAAAATGTGACGGTAATCACCATGACAAAACGTCCTGCATTAGTTCTTGGAACACATCAATTACACACAAATTTTATGCGTATTGTTTTCATATCAAAAAGCTGCATCCCGGAACTGACAGCAGGTGTGCTGATCAGGAAGTCAGTACGCATCAGAGGATGTTTTGTCGGCTGTCCAAGGGATGTTCCTGTGACATAGCCCTTTTCCGATTCACTCACAGACCACGTTCACATCCCTGGTGAGGAAAGACCATTCACATGTCCAGGGTTGTCCTCGATGTCTTCATGGGAACTGAACCGCCGTTGAAAACCATGACATACATGTGTTGTTTCATAGGGTGGGTTGTGGTGGGGGGGCGGTGGTGCCTTTATTTAACATCTACAGTCTAGACCGACATGTTATTGGAAGCAGAATTGTAGGAAGTGGGCTTACTGGAGGTAGAGGAAATGCAACAAACATATTTAAAGGCACATTACTCAGAGGAAGGCGTTCTCCCCCATTCCAATACACATCAGGTGTAAAGGCCTGAGTCATTCTGAAAACATTTGCGCCCACAGATACTTGTAACCTGATTGTTCTATGTTTAGAGAATGCATAGGAAGGAAATTACACAATGCTTTTTTTTTCTTCAATTGAACTGACTTTCATACGTCATTCCGGATTTGCCCTTTTGAACAGTATAGCAAAAGGACGAAAATAATGTTAATAATAATAATAGTGTTTGCATATGTTTTTTTGTAATTGTGTGTGTGTGTGTGTGTGTATAAGGTATATATAGGGTGTGTGTGTGTGTGTGTGTATATTTCCTCATTCAGGCCTTATGGTTTGAAGTCACACCTGCTAGTGAAATGTTCAATATTATTCCCCCCCTCCTGCTGCAACCCTTCCAAAATGTTCTCCACTTCCTCTCCAAAAAAGCTAAACACCAACCATCCTGTTTGTCCTGAGGCCAAATCACACCTCTGCACACCCAACACTTGCCCACCACCATCATCATGAGTGTGATTCCCTCTGGCCGTAGATCTGCCGCCTGCAGCAGCACCTCTCTGCCGGGGAACACCAGCAGGACCTGTTCCAGGGCCAGCCCGCCATGTTTGTGTCCCAGCAGACGCAGCCGCCCACCCACAGCCTGGTGGAGCTCATCCGGCTGTGCGGGGGCACCGTCTGCAGGTCGGTCCGACAGGCGGGCCTCTGCATCGGGCGCCATTATGGCCGGAGACCCGAGGACAGCAGGAGCGTGTCGGAGCAGTGGGTGCTCGGTATGGACTGTTTTCTTCATGTTCAATGCACTGGGTTCTTGTTATGGTCCTTGTGGTCTGGAGGGACGTTGCCCTGAATACAGGTGCACGGTACAGGGCATGGAGGAGACGCCTGCTGGCCTACGGGTTAGGCATAACTGTGGACAGTGGGGATCGAACTCAGTACCTATCAGCGGGTATTCTTTCGCCACAGCCACAACACTATCGTCATTACATCTTATTTGTTCATGTACTTTGCATTTGTGTTGCAATGGTGTCTTTATGTATTACTGTTATTAATGTGTTCTCTGCTATGCTTCTTTCAGATAGTATTACGCAACTCAAGCCGCTGTCCTATGAAAACTACAATCTGGAATGAATGGGATGTTTTAATCTGTCAAGTGCCTGAGACAAGACACTGCAATTTAGTCCATAGCTAGGTGTCTATATATATTAATTTCTTGTTGATGACTTTCACTAAACAAGATGAAATGTATCTGGAACAGCACTTCATCTCAACAGGAGATATGTGAATGGATGGTTTTTTTTTTATTATTGTTTCAAAACCACTAAACTCCTAGCAACTGGCAGTATTTGTGTGTATCTGTGTAAGAGACTCTAAAACTGTGAATATTTTTAATGTTTTATCTGACATGTGCTTTTCAGTCACAGTAGTAATAGGAAAATGTTTTTAATTCGTACTTCAAATATGAGACGCATTATCGATGCGCATCTTAGATGTATTTTATTGTTCTTGCCATGCTGCATAAACTGGTGTTGTGTTTTCAACATCATTTGACACAATTAAAGGTGATTAAAGTTGTTAATATGTTACGTTATGTTATGTTATATATGTATATGATGTTACATTTCATATCTCCTGTTCCAATATGCCCCCAAATGTTATGACTTCATCGTTGATGATGATGATCAGCACTGGAGTTGAGGGGGGATGGCATCCCCTTTGAAATAAAGATGGTCAAGATGGTTATTTGATCAATTAATGTCATATTAATGAAATATTATTATTCATGAATATATTACTCCGTTGAGCCTGCCACTTACCAGCCAATCAAGAAAAAAGGCTACACAATACTCAATCAGAAAATAGCACTATTTAACCAATTTCTCCTACGGGGATTAATACAGTTGTATCTTATTGGGTCTGGGGAAGATTTAACGCAAGGTGCAAGGTTTGTTTTATTTGTAACATTCTATCAACAAGGACATTTACATCGATAGTCTGGCGTTGTAATTGATTTGCCTCAGGTGTACTGTGGAGTGGGTAAGACTGTTTTTATTGGCACCAGTGAACTATCCCAACTAGAAGAACTGAATGCAGTGTGTTGAAAACGTATCCAATGATAAATAACACTGGCTCACATGGAAATGAGATTGTCAAAGATTCTTAACTACCCCTTTAATTAGATTCGCCTGTGTGCTCTCTGATGTCATGGGTGCTCATTAACCCTTAATTATATTCACCTGTGTCGCAACACCTGTAGTGCGTCCATTAGGTGCATGGGTAGTGGGTGCTGTAGTGTGACGGGGGGCAGTCTTTGAAGAAGTACATGGAGGGCCATGTTTTTGTGTACTTTGAACAAACCAGAAGACCATGGTGGCCAACGTCGTGCTTCCTCAACGAGACCTTCACCGGTGAGTACCATTTTATTATATCAGTAGTGGGGTTTATTTGGGATTCAGTTTAGCCCTTTATTGCCTTACTTTTAAAGCAGCACATGCTTCTAGTCACTTGGTTTTTGTTACCATGGTTTTAATGTTAATTTGTGAATGATGTCTAACCTGTGTGATTATTATGTGTTGTGACTGACCTGATTTATGCGGGGGGGGGCCCTCTGCCGAAGGTATGCTCAACAGGTTGATTTGCTCAGTACACTGGGAACCCTGGCAAACACCATAGGGAAGCTGGCAACTTGAAGTAGCGTTGGGTTTGCCAGCACCCTCTCCAGGAGGAGCTGGGCAAACCCTAGTAGTAACTCCGTCCTCTTGAGTGGTAGGGTCATCTGGTTAAAGTCTCCCACCATCTGGGGGTTGAGAGACTCAGGTGCACCTCACCTGTCCGACCTACAGAATGACATGACCGCTGTAAGGGCCATTGCTAACTGGAGCCCCAGTTTGACTTCTCTTCAAAGGTTGAAGGTCTAAAAGATCTGAGGATCTAGCTGTCTCAATAGAGATGGGGTTAGTCTGATCCGAGGTCCCTGGTCTGGTATGAGGGCTTCCTGGTCCAACACTTTCAATCTGGAAATGCAGGTGAGCACTTAACTGGTTCTCTTGCACATTACAGAATCCATCCTGATCTTCAGAACTGTTCTGCAATGGTCTCTATGGACTTGTGTATTTTGATCCAACAACATTCCAGTCAATGTAGTCAAAATTAAATTGGAGAAGGTTTTTATTTATGAATTAATCCACAACAGTTGCCCTGCACTGGACCAGAAACCTACCGCACCTGGACCAGTGACCCATCAGAGCAAGACCTTGCCGGACCAGTGACCCTCCAGACCAGAAACTTGTCTGGGTCATCCCCATGTTCCCCAGGTCCCATGTTTCCCAAAAAGGGTTGGGATTGGGGGCAAAAAGAGCATAGAACTCTTTTGGGAAAGGCTGGGGGAAAAAGGGTCCTACGTTCCCCAGTGTCATAAAGAGGGGAACATGGATGCGCTCCCAACTTAGCTGGCCTTCTCTTGGACTGGTAGTTTGCATTGTTGTTCCTTTTGCAAGAACTGAGGAAAATAATGAACTATTTGAAAATGCAGTCTGCAAATTTCCATTTGCTTCCAGTACAAGTTCTTGACCTTGTAGTAAGGAGTCAAATGTGACTTGTGTGTTGCATCTGTAGCTTGTCCTTGTGTGTAATGTCCTATACTAGAACTAAGAGTTGGTGTTGAACTTTTTCTGCTTCTCACTAGAGTGCCTAATGAATGCTTATCCAGAACTGATTAACTTGAAGGTCACCAGAGAAATGGCTTAAAGGGAAAATGAAGTTTTTTTTTTGTTTTGTTTTTTATAAGCCCAGCCACTGCATTTGGGTTAAACTAGCTTGGTTGCTTTATAAATGGGTCCATTATGATGGCTATGCTGATCTGTGCGTCTGATAATGTGATCCACTTAGCCATTTTGAGACTTTGCAGGGCCCTATTGGCTTTCCGTAGCCCTGAGATGTGAGATAATGAAACGCTAGCAAACGTCATGTCTACATTGACAGTTGATGTTAAATTTGTTTTTTGTTTCAACTGGGATATCTTAATTCAGTGTTTCACACAGCATTTTACGCAACACACGCCTGCCTCCATAATTAGCCCGAGTAGAAAAATGTCTTGTCCGATCGACGGCATCTGGTGGTTGACTTTCATCGCGCTGTCTATCATCTTTCGCCAAACATGCAACATATAAGCAAGCGCAAGGAAATCCATAACTTTTCCTTGCATTAAATTTAAAGCTCACAAAACGAAGACATTTTGTAGGGGAAACCCTGTTCCTGGAATAGTAAACATTTCTCTCATTGAATATGGGCTAGGACGGTGACGAGGTGAGGTTTATTTTTATTTCATTTGAAAAAAGTGAAATCAGACCTTAGTTTGGATTGATTTGTCGCTACACTAAATGTAATCCTATCAAAGCACATAGTGGCCGCAGTGGAGCAGAGAGGCCAGCCAGCTCTAATCTGAACCACTGCTCTCAACCAATCAGCGTTGAGGACGTTACGCGTGTCATAGCATGCGTCTGGCAGAGTGTGTGTTTGACATTTACGTTACAGGGATAGTGTGTGAGAGGAGCTTGCCTGACAATGAGGAACAGGGTAGCAATTCTAGAGAATGTGACGAGCCATAAAGCTTTTTATTATTTTAAATAGCGTTATCATTTTCTTTGCTGCTACATGCCAGTTTTGGGAGACACTGCAGCCAGCTCAACGTTGGATATGAAACCACCGTTGAACAGACAACGTGTTTGCTAACATACTCAGGGCTAGCATGCTGTGCAGTGTATTAAGGTCGTTTTCAGGAGTTGTGCTGTGAAATGTGGTTGGGTAACTCTCGCGTTAGGTAAAGATCACAATGTTGTAGTGGTTCCGTGTTTTGCACTCCACTGGTCGGGATTTAAATTGCACTTCTCTCATAATCTGCACAAGGTTAAGAGTGGTGATAGTTAGCTAGCCCTACTCGCACTCTTGCATCAGTTTGCCCTCACTTTTCCACACTGCTGACTTTGTCCGCAAAGACAGGTGTGTGTTTTGGTAGGTCGAGTGTGGTCGGAAACGTAGACACCACTTTAATCGCAGGGATTATACGCCATTAAGTGTTTCTAATAATTTATTGGTCTGGTTTTAGTGGATCCACGATGCTGCTGTCCTTTATTGTACATACATACTCGTTGAGGTACTGGTTTCCTGCCACTGTCATGCTGGGCACAGCTCCGGCTTACCTCCTGTCATGGGGAGTGTGGCGGTTGTTTTCTACGGTTTTACCATTAAGACTTTACCACAAAGTGGACGACCAGCTCTACTGTGTCTACCAGAGCATGGTCCTCTTTTTCTTCGAGAACTACACCGGAGTAGAGGTGGGTACATTCTTCATGCTTGGGTTTCCTTCACTGTTGGATTGTGTTGAACAATGTTCGATAACAAGGGTGCACAAAAGTGCCCACTTAATCAAATGCTTTTAGATCCGATACGATAGAAACAGTCAGCAGGTAAAGGTTGACTCCTCCTGATTGGCAACTTGATAAATCGGTTTGGCTAACAACCGTGTCTGCATTCTTGTCGCCTTGGACTGGCACACCCAGTGTAGGTTATGCTGTTAAACAGATAATAATGTTACAAACTCGGTCAGAGGACATCGGGGATTAAGACAAAAGTGATGAAATAGGTGTGGCATGACCCCTTTAAGACATACGGACATTTGCTCTGCTGCATTTTTATCATGCACATTTTGAACCTTTTAATTTGGTAATTATTAATAAACGTCTAACCTGTGAACAGAGAAAGCCTGGGCAGCAGTAGCATTGTCTATTTTTTATGTGCAACCTAAGGAGGTGTATCGTAGACATGTTTGTCAGCATTTACAAGCCTACACACACTTGGCTATTGAAGTACTACCAGCCGTCATTTATACATTGTAGTGTATATTGCAAGGACACTGTTGTTCAACGAGGCCTAATATTGATCTAATCATCTCCCTGGCAGTAGTGTTTTAGCCAGCAAACCAATTTTGATAACAAAACACCATTGTCAATTCACTTCCCTTTTTCTCCTAGATTGTAATATACGGAGATATACCAAAGAAGAAGGAGAATGTTCTCTACCTGTCCAATCACCAGTGCACAGGTAATCCAAAAAGTGTATTTTTCAATAACATGTACCGGTTGTTGTTGCTGGGAACATCACAATATTCAAATCAAAATTGTATTTATCCAAGTATCCTTTGTCCTAACCGTCCAGCTCAGGGCAATTTAAACGAGTTGTTTCGCAAATGAGACTGGTTGTAATTTCCCCAAGACATGTACTCATTGTGATAAAGTTTTGAACTGCACACACAATTGGATAAGAGGATCACATGATGATACAGTACCACTCAAAGACGGCAACAGCAACAATAATAACATTAGGTCACTGCCCGGCGCTTGACCATTTGTGTCCTACTCTCCAGCGGACTGGATAATTGCCGACATGCTGGCCATCAGACAGAACGCCCTCGGTCATGTGAGGTACGTCCTCAAAGACGGCCTGAAGTGGCTCCCTCTGTACGGATTTTATTTCTCCCAGGTGAGGCCACAAGCTGTCTACCCTTTCATCCAGATCAATCCAAATCCAATCACGTTTGCCTTTCCGCGTTTGATTGAAATACATCTGCACAACAACCCGCGTGTGCGTGCTCCTCTGTTCCCAGCATGGCGGCGTGTACGTCAAGCGGAGTGCAAAGTTTGACGAGAAGGCCATGAAGAAGAAACTGCTCACGCAGGCTGAAGCAGGAACACCGGTACGCATCGTTTCCTGTCCCCCCTCCATTAACCAGCTGATGTATGCCCGCTAGATTTATTGAAATGTTTTAGGATGTGGCACAAATATTCACAAAGAACCTCAAAGATGTCAGCCATATATATATTCCCACATTATGTTACTTTACACAATGTCAGTCTTTTGGATTAATTTCGCTTCTGTATATTCAGCACAACCTTAGAAAGTGCAGTATAGTCTCTTCTCTATTTTATAAATAGACGCGCACGCACACACACACACACTAAGTAACAGCTGAACATTAAGCCACATCTCCGGATGCTTTCAGTTGACTCTTCTGTATTTTGCTCTGCAGATGTATCTTGTCATTTTTCCGGAAGGAACGCGGTATAATCCAGAATTTAAGGATGTCATTTCATCCAGCCAAGAATTTGCTTCTAAACAAGGTAAGCACAATTTAAAGAACTGACTCTTCCACACGTGTGTCATTTACTCAAACGTCCATTAGGGGTTGGTTCACTGCCACAGACCAAGTCAAAGGCTTTCATTCATTGATGTAGCTTCAATAATAATTTTCTGTCTCGCACCTCAAATATTTCTTGGCTAACCTGTGTTGTGAAGGCAATTGATTACGGGCATAGTAGTCAAGTAGCGTGCTTCAAAAGTGCTTAAGCACTGCTTCCAGTGCATCACTTTAAGTTGGATATTTAAATGATTGTGAAGTGAAAAAAAATTAATTACAAACTATTGAACTGTTGGCACGATACGATGCCCATGAACCACCTCTCTGACGTGACGTACGGCACAATAATCTCCCTCTGATCAGAGCAATGAATAACAAACCTGCTCTGGCTAATCCATCTGTAATCCGCACAGGGAATCAGGCGTACGCACATGACCTTCAGGAGCAATGGGGCATGAGTCCTCTCAATATTCCCTCTTTCACTCGTTCATTAATTTGTTGCCCCCCCTGCACAGGGCTTGCTGTCTTGAAGCACACTCTGACACCCAGGATGAAAGCCTCCCATGTAGCCATCGAGGCCATGCAGGGCCACCTGGACGCGGTCTACGACGTCACGGTGGCCTACGAGGGAACGCTGGACGCCGCGGGCCAAAGGCTGCCGGCCCCGACCATGCCAGGTACGTGACCCGCTGACACAGGAACCACTTCCCCCAGCAGCGTGGGGCTGGCCTGGTTCTCTTGACTGCTCGGCCCGAGCGGCCTGCCTGCTCGAGTGTTGGACACATGGTGCTTTTTAGCTCGTCTTTGATGTGAAGTCGAGTCAATCTGGAGTTTCACCTGCGTGTTGTCACCTGTGTGTTTTCCTGCAAACAACTCGGCAGACACGCACTGTACATAAGAAAACATCCTGTTATTCAGAGGAATCATAATCAATAGGGGTCACGGCAAACGGAACACAAAAGCAAAACATGGCTTTAATCACGTAGCTCCGGATCTGGTCGTGGATGTGATCGTAGTATTTCCTAAACTGTTTGTTGTTTGGCGCCGGCATCCAAATAGCCTCATGTAAGGACTAAACAAAGTTAAACAAAAGGGCAGATTTGAATGATCGTGTTTTTGATGTTGATGGACATATTTTCTGAGCCTATTTTGGTTTTACAACAGAATCGAATGCCCTCTGTTGGATTTTCAGATGAAAGATATTACCGTCTACAGCGTTCTGAATAATTTATTTTAATGTATATTAGTGCAAATAAGCCCACAAATATTGACCCAATGTTAATGATTGTTTTCTGTAACTATAACATAATGGTTAGGGTTTGATGGTAATATCCTTATGTATTTCCAACAGATGTCATCTTTAATGATTGTTCGGTCGGTAGCACGTACTCGCCTTGTTTTTTATTTTTTATTTTATTTGTTCGCTCTGCGTCCCTTTTGCGCTGAAAGGCTTTTCCTGTTTTTGTTTGTTCCCACATTCATGTTTGTGTTCTTCTGTTTGACTTTAGAATTCCTGTGTAAGGAATGTCCTCGGGTCCACATCCACTTTGAACGGGTGGACATGAAGGAAGTCCCCCCTGAGCCACTGTTCTTCCGCAGGTGGCTACACGAACGGTTTGAGATCAAGGACCGGTGAGTGTTCATTCATGTGCGTCAATCGATGAGTCCCGCCTGTGCATGTCATTCCACCACGATCTCCCAAAGAGTTCAGTTTCATTGGGTGTCAGTATGGATGCAGTGGATTTGGTGTCAGTATGGATGCAGTGGATTGGGTGTCGGTATCCAACTGCAACATGTTGGTTTAATAAATGACTTGCCATGTTTTGATGAACAAAGCATCACAAGTCCCTCTGGCGTTTATTTAATACAGCTCTGTATCATGAGCTGTATCATTTGATTAAATTAGAACGCAAATCAAAGAATTGTTCAACTTCTGATTCGATTTAATATCCTTGCTAAGAATAAGAAACAGCAGTTTATCAATAGCTTGGCTCTAATCCGTTCCCTGATTTTAGCATTGGCCCATAATGATGTTGTTGATAAACGGCTCAGAAAGCAGAACTGTAAACCGGAGTCCGCCAGCGACTGGCAAGTGCAAACCCCTGCTGCTGTGGTCAAATCAAATGCGGTGTGTGTGTGTTTCTGTGCCTGTAAACGTTGAAACCCTCTGAAGTGCGTCCTGTCTCCCTGCAGACTGCTGACCAGCTTCTACGAGTCAGAGGACGCCGACAAACGGCGGCGCTTCCCAGGGGAGGGCCGGCGCTCCGCTCTGAGCATCACCAAGACCCTGCCGTCCATGATCCTCCTGGGGGGGCTGACCGTCCCACTGCTCATGTTCCAGTCAGGCCGGAACATGTACATCGGGACCTGGGTGTACGGGACGCTCCTCGGCTGGCTGTGGCTGAACGTCAGCCCTTAGGGAGAACGTGCGTCGACGTAAAACCGGACGCCCGCCGCTCTCACGGGGGCTGTATCGGGGAGTCATTGCCAGGTCGTATTTTTGGTTTTGTTTCATGGGCAGCGACGTGAGCGGGAGACGGTGTTGACACAAGCAAACCACGGGTCGACCGTTCCGCGTGCAGCCTGAGGGAGGAGAGGGCGGACGTCGCCTGAGCTTCCAGTTCTATAGTGACGGGTGGATTTTGAGGTGATGATGGAGAAATCCAAGCTCAGCTAGTTTGTTGTTTTCACACGCCATCCTTTACCTCAGCCACAAAGTCAAAATGCAATTCTATCCCCTCCTTTCGTTCAGAGTATTATCCGTCTCAAATGATCCAGATTATTTTCCACGTATTTTTGCATGCACGCTCTCACAAGCACTTATGAGGCATTAACCAGGGTTCCCCCAACATGTGTTGAACCCATGTTATGGTCTTCACTCAAAGCCTAGCAGCACCCGTATCTCCAGTGTAACGGATGATATTGTTTATTATGCTGTCTCGCATCGATGCCAAGTTTCATGCTGGGATGATTATGCACTTTGCTTATTTTGAAGCAACGCTTTACATCTGATTTTTCCTTTTTCATTCAAACCCAAACGTACCACCCTTGGAATTCATGTATTCACTGAAAATC
Source organism: Gaidropsarus macrophthalmus (assembly GCA_027123715.1). Lineage (NCBI taxonomy): Eukaryota > Metazoa > Chordata > Actinopteri > Gadiformes > Gaidropsaridae > Gaidropsarus > Gaidropsarus macrophthalmus. The sequence goes on from JAOTIX010000038.1 coordinate 1,489,760, forward strand.
TTTCGATGGGTGTGAATACTACGTCACCTTGTTTCACCATTGACTACATGTTATGCATTTTACCAGCCCTTTAAAAGCCTTCTGTTTGAGGTTAGATTTCAGTTGAATGGACCAACAGTCATTTACCTCAACTCCACAAAAATAGAAAAAGATGTTCAAAATGCAATCCTTGTACTGTGTTCTTCCCTGCGGGGCAAAGTGTTGGCCATTCCAAGACCAAGCCTTAGATGGTGACTTTATATCGCTGGGACAGGTACTGTTAAATGCTGATGTACGTGTTTAAATCAATGGTATAACATTTCTGCCAAGGTAAAACATCACTCTAAATTGGAATTGACCCGTTGCTGAATCCTGTTAATTATAATGTTGTCATACTTGTTTGATTACTAATTTTGCCAATGTCTCTTTTCTTGGTGGGATCATTGCCGGCTACATAATTTTATCACCTCAAAATGTACCTTTTGTTTTTGTTGACAGTTTTTGACAATTCCAGGAATATGGCTGTGTGTGTGTGTGTTAAAACAGAGTATGCATTGCTTTTAACCATCACGGTACAGCTCAACAAAATGATCTACCTTGCAAAAAATCTTAAGCCATTTTGAGTGTGCGAGACATTCATGGTGTCTTGGCCCAAAACGCCATCTGTATTATATTCATCGCTGTATGCGAGATGCACTGAATGCTCGTTCTTGTTTACTGTAATGAAACCATCGTATGACTAGTCACTTTACACTTTGGCTTTCTTATTCTGCAGGTTCGATTTTCTCTGTGGGTCATTCGTACGTGTGAATTTAACGTTTTTTATTTTTTATTTTGTAACTCCTATACCTCACTTGAATAATCTTTTTGTTAAATCAACAAAAAACATTGCCAGCCATTTTATAGCCATTTTTATTTTATTGTATCAAGCGTAGACTTTTATTTAATTTGGAGATTCTATGTAGGTACTCTTCCAATACCAGTTCCACAAATTGTGCCTTCTATTCGGAGTCCCCAACCCTCATCCAGGGGACCTGAGTGGGTTATTTCACCTAATGACTGCATAGAGGCTTTATGCTGGATGACACTGGGACTGCAACACAATACAGAATAATGGTCAAATAGTCTACAGTTCATGGTGGCTTATTTTATGCTAAAGAAAAAATGCATTGATTCACACGTCTTGAGGCCTACTATTAAAGAATGGATACATTTAAGCCTTGGGATTTTGTGTTCGAATGAAATGGGAAGAGTTTTGGGCGGGGTTCCGCTGTGCCATTGCTTTTTACTGATAAGTTTGCGCTCATTGCCACATGAATAAAACATGAAATATTTTGAAACTTTTTTTTCATACATATGAACGCAGCCCTGTGAGTTTTATGGTTGATTGGTAATATACAAAAGTACAAGACAGTGCTAGCCGCAAACCGGCTAGTTCAGTTCATTTATCTGACAATAATGCACATCATCTGCGTTATGAACGTTTGACTGATAAGCTTGGGGGTATTCTGACGTCGTTGCTGTCGTCAAAACAATCATGCGCAGTAGCGTAGGCGTTTCGCTTCATACTAGGCACCAGGAAGGAGGCGATTTAAGTAACGTACGGGCCTCTCTGAAGTAGTCTGAACATTATCAGTTTTCATTCAAGGTAAGAAATAAAGATCGTCGATACATAGGTGAATGCCATTTTGCAGTACCGTAAGATTCAAAGCGAACATTGACCTCTTGTGGCCGTTGGTCGTGTCGTCATTAACGATGGCCGTTGAAAAAGTGCACTCCAAAATCAAAATAAACCGTAACTAACCATGTGCTGCCTCTGTTCAGCAGCTCTACAATGGCCATCGACTGGCTTGGATTTGGCTATGCAGCAGTCATAGCTTTTGGCGGATACATGGGATACAAAAAAAAAGGTTGTCAAAAGTTGAACATGTTCGATTTGCTATTGCTCCCAATGTTAGCCTCCACTTCACACTGTAATCTCCATGTCCTGTCTCTGATAGGGAGTGTGATGTCCCTGATGGCCGGGTTAGTGTTTGGTGGACTTTCAGCTTATGGCGCATTTAAAATGTCAATGGATGTGCGAGACAACACCATGTCCTTGCGTAAGTGGTCATCTGTTGATACTAATGCAGTGGTTCTCAAACGGGGGGACGCGTATCCCTAGAGGTTCTTTGGAGTACTGCAGGGGGTACTCAGAACAGTTCTAAAAATGAGTATTGATTATAAACAATTCTAAAATAATCCCACGTTAATAAAATCAGTTAAATCTGGATACTCACATACAAGTTTAGTGAGCAAATACTCACTAAATGGTGACTATTTTATCCAAGGTGGCTATTATTTAATGTTCACATTTTACACAACCAAATAGAACACATACATTACTTTGAACTTTACAAAAAACCTTCGTCCTTTGTTTCAGTGTCCTCAGGAGTGCTCGCTGTTGTAATGGGAATGAGGTTTAAGAATACTGGGAAACTATTGCCTGCTGGTATTATGGCCGTACTCAGGTCAGTGTAACTACAACATGATGTGAAGTGTAGTAGTTGTATACCGGTAGATATTTTTTCAAGACACTGGTAGTAATGTTATTTTGACGTATTGCCTTTGTTAACTAATTTCTCTATGCTTTCCTTACAGTTTGTTAATGTTTTTGCGGCTCCTCTTCAGCATAATGATGTGATGGTAAACCCCACAGAGTGGGAATTGGACCATGACACATACAATGTGTCGATTGGAAAAAAATGTGTCATAACATTCCCAGTGATGATTCCTCATGAAAAGTATATATTTTGTAGAATGAGCTTACGTTCCATGTGACAACTTCAAGAACAGTATTGTGATCCTCTGAATGTAATACTATGAATTAAACTGAGTCACCCACCTGCTTAATGTGTATGCATGCATGTATGCATGTGTGCATGT
>JAOTIX010000038.1:1509065-1522913 GCA_027123715.1 Gaidropsarus macrophthalmus
CTGTACGTCAACGTCCTGGCAGTAACCAGGTTCCCGGGGTGCCTCAAATACGCGTTATTGACCAGAGAGAGGGCGGGACATTCCGTTACATAAGCGGCAAGTTACGAGAGAGATTTGATTACGGGATATGCGTATTTTCCGTTGAATGTTTCGGACATTGCTTTACCTATATCTCTGGAAAATCTCCCATTGTGGGTGTTGTTGTTCTGGACATGTTATTTTCATTCTCACTACGGAAACTGTTGCGTATGTAGCTCAAAAGGTAGGAAAAAGGAAGTAAAAGCCCGGAAATGTCGTTGGACCGGGGTAACGCATTAATACCATATACGAGACGCTACACGGTGAAGACAGCGCCGCTTTCCCCACCACACAGAGTACTGAGTTGGAAGCGAGACTAGACATGGCAGCATTCACCCGAGCTCGCAAATTTATCCGAAGTGTCGTCCGTTTCTCTGACCGTGAACTGTAAGATACACTATCGAGAGAGAGAGAGAGCGAGAGACAAACAAACGAAATATACCCGAAGACACTCCGGGCAAGCCACTATGGTCAGTCACCCTGCTTGTTTTCTGAACGTGTCGAGAGTAACTTGGTAGTTAGCATGCTATGTTGTTAGCTTCACCTGCGCATACCTTCAAGCTACTCATTAACATGAGTCAGTTGTGCTTGGCATGTTTTCTTCTTCTTCGCAAGCATTGCATGCAGCTTATGCCAAGTTTGCATACAACGGGAACATTATAGGAACGTTTGTTATAAATTGTCCGTACCATACTGTCTATATACTTTACATACGGTGTTCTGAACCTTGTACTGCTGGTCCCCTCCAAATGTCATCAAGACCTTTCATAACCAACTCCTATGCAACGTCAACACGCACGCAGCAGGAGCTGAGCAAAGACACCCAACGCCCCCTTTATACACAATTATTACAATGGGTCACAGCGGGAGGGGCGGGATTCTTCACCAAACAAAAAGGAACAGAAAACCTCATTGGACAAAGTTATTGTGGAATGCACAAAGATAGGAGTCAGATACGAGTCATCTAGCAGCAGGTAGGGGTAAGCCATCTTGTTGAAGGATTACTACCAGGAGGTTGTGCACATAGGGGGTCAACCCAATCACGGAGTCAAACGTGTTAAGCATTGCACTGTCCTCCTGCCTGTATCCTCTTTAGTGTTGGAAAGTCACACCTGTTTGTTGGTTGCAGGCAGAAGAAAACGATAATGTGGTTGGTACAACAGAAGATGAAGATAAAGGTCAAGATGGCCCCAATCTCAAAGTAAGATCTTTCTCAAAATTGTTTTTATGAAGTAAAACAATTTGAAGCATACATTTTTTTTACCTCCGATGTATACAAACACTGTAATGGTTTTATTGAACCATTACAGTGCATTGAGCAGTTTCACAGCATTTTTTAAAAGTGGGTGGGGATTCAGGGTCTGCGACAGGCAAGTAGGACATTGCTGTGTACAGGTAGAACACATTACCCTCAGCATGTCTGAAAAGTCAAAAGCGTCACGGTACGAGTCACTTCATATCTCCTTTGCAGCTGGAGCTGAATGTCTTCAGAGCTCAATGGATGTCTGAGCTCAACCCTGATGTCGGAGAGACGGGCACGGGGAAAGCTTCGTCCCGAGCAGCCGAGCTCAGAATGGCCCAAGAAGCTGCATGCGAGAGAAAAGTAAGGCAAATGGTTTCAATGTGTTTATTCGTTAAAAGCATTTTGTTATTGAGACCAATATGGACATGCTTGTCTCATCCTAGGCGAGAGAACTGTTCCTGAAAGCTGTAGAGGAAGAGCAGAATGGAGCAGTTTATGAAGGTATCACACAGATCAGAAATGCTAAACAAATTCAGTTGTTCTGATGTACGTCTCTGTGATAAATGCATGCCTGCAAATGTCTTGGCACTAGGGGTTAGTTAGCGTCTGCCACACTCGTCTGCCACCTTCGTTCATTACCTTCCATGTTTCAGCCATCAAGTTCTACCGCCGGGCCATGCAGCTGGTGCCAGACATTGAGTTTAGAATCAACTACAACCGCGTGGAGAAGGAAAAGGGCGACCAGTAAGCATCATGACCTCCACTCGCAAACCCCTGGGCTTCACCAGGAGCAAACGGTTGATGGACATGATGACACTATTCAGGTTCTCCTTCATCGTTTTCTTGAAGCTGTTGAGGCTGTCCTGCTTGAACTAACAAGCAAAGAATATTGTCGAAAAGCAGGCTAATCCAGTTTTTTGCGAGTAGTTAAATTTGCCAAGTCCACTTCGAAAAATCCCTCTGTTGGCCTGCAAGCCAGAAGCTGGCTTTCCCTGAAACATTCCAGACATTTTTTGTTTTCACACTGTCCTATTAGCTCAACACTGTTATTATATCTATATATCTTATATGAACAACTGTTCATATAATACATAGGAACAACTGTTCACATTTGGTTTAAACCAAATGAGTAAAACACAAGGTAGCCCTCCATTCGTGGGGACATTTATCAAAAATTAATCAAATTGCATTCATTTCTAGTTTGGCAGAAAACGCCGACGGCGAAATAGAGGATCTGCTCACCTACTTCCATCAGCAGCTGACTCTGGAAGACGCCTGGCCAAAGATATGTCAGCCTGACACAAGAATGTCTCAGATGCACATTTCTGGTGAGATTCCTCTTGTCTCCATTCAGATCCATCGTGTCTGACAGGGCCTTCAGCATGGTCCCTGCACACACCCGCTGATGACTGTGTGTTCGGTGACAGCGTTTGCATTTGTGGGGCCGTGGTCACTCCCTGCTGACCAGTCGGTCGCTCGTATGGAGGAAAGAGACTCTGGATACGAGCGTCGCTGCTTCCTAGCTATACCTCATGAGTAACTTAGTAATGAGTAACCACAAACTGATCTGTAAACATATTTTCTTTCTCTCTCTCTCTCCCCCCCCCCCCTTCTGTCTCTGTTTCTCTCTCTTTCGTATCTCATAATAAACGGACTGGTTTCTGTGTCCATCAGCCTTACCGCCCGAGGTGTTGATGTACATCTTCCGCTGGGTGGTGTCCAGCGATCTGGACATGCGCACCCTGGAGCAGCTCTCCTTGGTCTGCCGGGGCTTCTACATCTGTGCCAGGTCAGCCTGCCGGCGAGCCGCGTGCTGTCCCATCCAGCGTGTCCGCTGGTTATTACGGGGCAGCTGTGGCCTAATGGCTAGGGAGCCGGGCTTGTGCTTGGCGGGTTGCAGGTTCGGTTCCCGGGAAAAATGTGGGTGGGGAGGGTGACTGTACAGTGGTTTCCCCACTCTCAACATCCACGGCGGAAGTGCCCTTGAGCAAGGCACCTAACCCCCAACTGCTCCCCGGGCGCGGCACCGCTGCTGCCCACTGCTCCCTGCACTGTGTGGTTGTGTCGTGCAGGTGATGGGTTAGTGTGTTCAATTTGCACCTTGTTCGTGAAATAAATAAATAAAAAATAATTAATTAGGTATTAGCAGTGAGACCTCATTGAAACATTTAATAATTTCCTATTTATTGGCTACAACAACCACACATTGCATGTTTTCTGCCTGTCAGAACCGTACATCAATCATGGATTGTGACAGTGGGAATTGGCCGTTTGATCTTTCTGTAATGCCGGTGTTACTGCTGCGAGGGTCGGCCATCCTTAAATGGACTTCCTGTTCCTCTCCGCCCAGGGACTCGGACCTGTGGCGCTCTGCCTGCCTGCGGGTGTGGGGTCGGACCTTGCTCGCACCCTACAAATCCTGGCGGGAGATGTTCCTGGAGAGGCCACGCGTGCGCTTTGACGGTAAATCGACTCCAAGTCAATCACGGCTCAAAGGGGGGGTGTCTGGTTAGGCCCCACCCACTAGCACATGTATCTTCAGCTCAAATCGCTGGTCGATTGGCGTGAAGCTCAACGTGTCCTCTGCGTCCAGGGGTCTACATCAGCAAGGTGTCCTATGTCCGCCAAGGTGAGGAGTCCTTGGACGGGTTCTACAGGAACTGGCACCACGTAACGTACTACAGGTGGGTGGCTCAGGGCTTACGCTGTAGGTCTTCCCCTCCACGTCTGGTCGTGATGCGGTCTCTTCCTCCCGGGTCATGCTGAGAACCATCAGAGCATTAAACCCATCGGAACAGGAGTCGCTGAAACAGATGAAGTGCAATTTAATGAAGCAAATTAAAACACACATTTTATTATCACTGACATTGGCACCACTACTGACCTCAGCCTCTTTAAATCCAAGCTGAAGACACACTTCTTTAGATTGGTATTTAACTCTGACCAGGGTAGTCCTGCTCTTAGGTGTACTTATTTTGCCTGTTTTTTACTTTATGCACTTTTATGGGGCCTTCAACACCTTGCAGCACTAGTCGCACTTTCTTGTGATTTCATGTATTATTTTATTGCTTTGATGTAAAGCACGTTGGGTACCGTCTGGCTATTGTAAAGGGCTATACAAATAAAATGTTATGATTTGATTATCGCCGTTGAGCGAGCAGAGGTCGGGCCTCTCGCTCAGGGTCTCCTCCGGGTGGGCTGCGGACAACTGCGTTCAGACCGCGGCGGCACGCGAGTAATGCACCCACATGAAGGCTCTGTGGCGGCTGGCCTTCCTACAGGTACCTCCGGTTCTTTCCCGAGGGGAAGGTGGTGATGCTGACCACGCCTGAGGAGCCTTTGGTGGTGGTGTCGCGCCTCCGCAGCAGGAACACCAGGTGAGGTGCTTCTATTCATTCAAGGAGTGTGTGTGTGTGTGTGTGTGTGTGTGTGTGTGTGTGTGTGTGTGTGTGTGTGTGTGAGTGTGAGAGACCGGCATATCTCGCCGACGGTTAGTCAATTGGCCTAAGATTTTGGATGCTTCTTGTGACATTGTGCGCATGGCATGAAGTTGTGTATCCTCCATTTTGAAAATGTTTGCATTTGTTTTTCAAAAGATGATTATTTACGTAGGCCAAGTCGCGGCAGTGTATTGTTTCCAAGGGGAGCGGTTTTGGGGGGTCTCCCCCAGATCATGGTGTGATAGGCCTACACCTGGTTGATGGCCTACGTGGACAGCGGAAATATTCGTTAAGCCCTTTCTTCCGTATCAGTTTGCTCCATTGAAAACAGTAACAACTAAACTTTATGAACTGACAGTTAAGCATTATACGGATGGAGTGTGTTTCTGTGTTATTGAAGGTTACACCATGCATGAGTGTACACACCTCTTTGTACATCCAACCTTCACACACAGCCTCATTTGGCCATCGTTGAAAAATCTACTTAAGCTCCCACTATAGGAACACAGAATTCCTACGGGCACTGCCCTAGTACATATGAACATTAAAGGTCAACATTTGGAAATTGGAGCATGCAATTCCCTGCAGTTCATTTTGTTTACCAATCTCTCGTCTCTCTTGTTTACCCAGAGGTGAATCGGTCATGCTTGGCTACTACCGTCTCTCACAGGAAACCGACAATCAAACCAAAGTATTTGTTGTTGTGTCAAAGAGAAAGGAAGAGGTGAGTGTGTTGACGTGTTTCTAGCTGTGTGTGTGGTTGAAAATGCTCATCACAAATGTCAACTAACTGCCTAGCACGCCGCTAGCACGACTCCATGGCGCATCACCGCCATGTTTTCCATGCCTGGAAAACGTATCATAACCAAACGTACTTGAACACAGCGGGAGGTCCAATCAAACAGGCAGGAGACAACAGAAAAAAGCGGTCTTTTTGGAGCACTATGGTTTTTCATCGTATCATGCGGAGCTATTTTGATAGATTGTTCAGGTCTACCCAATCGATTCATCAAACACCCACATCTCCCAAAATGCAACACAACCACTTGGGCCTACACTGTTGCTTGTCAAGCGTGTTACATTTTAAATGAACTTTGGCTGCAACACAGTGCAGTGATGCAGGTCTATAGTGTTATTATAAACATACATGTATTAAAAATTATAACGAGTTATTCATATTGTGTCTACTGCCAAGCTAACGTTCTACATCATGGTTCCCATGGTTCGTGTTGTTCCGTTTGTGACCAGAGGGGGGCAGAAGTCCAAAGGAATCGGTTCTGCAGGCGGAACCCTGCACCTGAAGCTGAGCACAGTTTCCACGTGGGTCTCCAGATGCCCTCTGGGGGGCGCCAGGTTTTCAACAAGCTGACCTGGATCCACCACTCCTGCCACATCACCTACAGGTAAGCCCCCACACCGCCCCCGGGGTCGATGACATTTGTCCTCCCGTAAACGTAATTGTCGCTGTTGTCGTCACACAAGATTCAGAGCCCTGCGGGCTCCATTGAAGTAGCGGACACGTTGACTCTGACTACCTCTGCATTTTGTCCTCAGGCCATCTGGAGAAACCGTTGTCACAGTGTTCGACTTGGACAACATGTATGCACCTTTTTTCTTTGCACGTGTGAAAAGTTACACAGCTTTCTCAGAGGGCCCCCTGTAGGGGACCCTGAGGTGTGCATGTGGAGATCTGAAGATCTTTGTACTTTTCACAGCAGTAAAGAGAATACATTGCTAACTAAAAAAAATTGCGTTTCTGTACAGCGGAGTCTTTATTTTTATTTACTGAATGTTAGCGTGTGCTCCACATGTATCTGTCCCGTTGGCATGTTGAGCTTTACAGCATAGAGCCCTACTTTATTTCTGTCATGGTATGGAATGTATACAGTCGACAGGCTTGATAGTTACGTTTTTTTCTCCAATCTCGGAGTACATCATTTTTCTTTCTGTTTTTCCTGGTCAAATATATGGTGTTGGACACGTTCTGTGACTCTGTCTTTCATTTGTGTGTCATTCGTATGGCTTTGGGTTTGAATTGGTTCAATCCAAGATGCCCTCTCTAAAATGACAACCGATCTCCTGCAGTGATTCAGTCTCTATGCAGTACAGCCAGCACTGGAGGGGTGACATACAGATGGTCAAAATCATCCCCCTTCTAAGACGTCCACCACCCCCCTTCCCATCCCGTTATTCCATCAATTAACCTCATATTGTTAATGAAATATTACCACTATGTCAACATTTACTTTCTGCGAATAGGCTAAAATAAGTGGACGAGGGGAATGTGCAGTTATTTCAGAATGATGGCCAAGTGACAAGGACAGCTTGATCTGAGGGAGGTTGCAAGGTTGGTTTTATTTTTAACATTCTATCAACACAGACATTTCCATCGATAGTCTGGCATTATAATTGATTTGCCTCGGGTGTACTGTGGAGTGGGTAAGACTTTTTATTGGCAGGCTAGTTCTTCCGTCGACTTGCGCTAGCCTAGCACCAGCAAAACTAATCCAACTAGAAGACGTGAATGAAGTGTGTTGAAAACGTATCCAATGATAAATAACACACTGGCTCACTTGGAAATGAGGTCCTATGTAAAACACTCTGAACCACCCCTTTAATTAGACTCGCCTGTGTGCTCTCTGATCGCTCTCCTCATGCTCATTCACCCTTAATTAAATTCACCTGTGTCGCGCACCTCCTATATAAGGTAGTGTAGTGGGTGCTGTAGTGCGGCGGGGGACAAGGCAGTCTATGAAGAAGGACATGGAGGGCAGTGTTTTCAAGTACTTTGAGCCGATCAGACGATCATGGCGCCCAACAACGCACTTGAGTGAGTACCATTTTATTAAATCACTAGTGGTGGAAAGGGTTTGTATATTTGGGATTCAGTTTAGCCCTTTATTGTCTTTACTTTTTAAGCTCATTTCATTTTGGTTACCATGGTTTTAATGTTCATTTGTGAATGATGTTTAACCTTTCGTAGTACTGATCTTCTGTAGTTTTAATGTTATCTTCTTAGTGATGTCGGTACAAGTGATTATTTGTGCTGTGACTGACCTGGGTTTGTTTTGCTATCTAGCTCCGTTGTGCCGACAATGCGCTGATATTGCAGTGACAAAGAGGATTAACAATGACAACATGAATAAAAGTGGTTCGGGAACAACGTGCGTGGTAGTTGGCGGCAAACACTCGAGAAGGCACCTGAACGTTCGAGTGACCACAAACCAGCTACGAAGAGGCAATGTCCATGCGCTCCATTGTTTACATTTTTTCAACTTGGAATCAAGGGCCTGGCTGAAGGCATTGAATGTTTGTATCACTTTGTTGATCAATCAAGTGATTCCCATCAGCATGGCACCAAAGCTGGCCTATCATTCATGATCGTAGTTCAGTGCAATAATGAAATGACATCAAACTTTATTGTTGTACATTAGGCCACGTCATGTTATCCTCCCAGTTCTGCACTGAATTCGGGTGGGGGAGAGTAACGCCATCTCCAGTCAAAATAGTACTACCGTGTTCCCAAGCTAGCGTCGAAATCACTGTGTTTACACCGGCAGACACTGCGCAAACCACTTCCGGCGGAAATTAAATGCATGTGTAGGGTAATGGCACTGCTCATGGTTTTGACGCGTAAACTTGTCGATACTAGAACTAAGAAGGGTTAGGATTTAGGTGACAATGTTGCTGGAGGGGTTTGTAGAATAACCTTCATTGCAAACTTTTTATAAACCTTGACGAGCAAGACCTGTCAAGGCATTTAATTAAGTGTACTTTTAACTATATGTGAGAATTTAATGGTGCTGGGCATAGTGGTGATTCGGCTTACTGAATAGCCCAACGAAATGGAACAAGGCAAATAATCTTATTTTACAAGCCCCAAGTGATAAGATAAGTTCACTATAGCAGTAGCAGCCATTAATGCCCCAGGGCCATAATGGAGAGTCCCAACGGGCAGAAAGTCAATCATTGATGGGCCCTAGTGAATCTGGAAGTAGACCATGACACATTTTGCACCATGACCTTTAAAGGGGAACTCCAGTGTAAAATGGTTCGGTGATATGTTTAGTATGTTAACAAGTTTGAATAAAGCAAAATAAATCATGTATGACGCAAAGCTAAGTTGGATGTTTTTATCCGATTCCACCAAAATGTTAATACGTTAGCGCGTAGGGGCATCGAGTCATGTAAAAGAACAAAAATCGCTTTTTTTTAAAACCACTTACAAGGCTAGAAGTAGCCTTTGGTAGAATCGATAAAAAACATCTAACTTAGCTTCGCGTCGTATATATGATTGTATTTTTCTCTATATAAACGTTAGAGTTCGTTATCATACTAAACATATACCAGAACCATTTTACACCGGAGTTCCCCTTTAAGCCCAGAGTGCTGCTGCTCCTCAGCATACCGCCAGTCGTAACTCTTTCAAGGTCGCATTTAAAGAAACTGCACTTTGACCGCAGTGAATGGAAACGTTACAATGCGGTCCTTTATCAATGCACTTCAATTGGTTCATCGGGGATTTAACATTTCGTAAAACGTGTACAATAAGTAGAAGGGGTTGTTGGACGATGTGATTATCTCGAAGGAACTAATCGGACATGTCTACAACCCTCAAGTTCAAATGGGTTTAGAGAGAGACGCAGTATAACAGGAAGTGGCAAGTCACGTCATAAATCCAGGTCACATACTGTTTGGATTGGCTTAGGGAATGTGTTTATGGCATCAACAATCATGTAATTACTGTTATAATGCAATATTGATAATGCAGTCTGCAAATATATATCTACACATGTTTGTAGATATACGGTAATGTCTCAAAAGCATATTCTGTAAAAGGTATTGCTCATTAGACACAGTGGTTAACATTTCAGCGTTGCTCAACTCATAATGCACGCATGCAGACTGAGGCTTCTGGAAGTGAGCAGAGCCACTGTTTGGATAGTGCTCCAGTCAGCAGACAAACTTCACACAAAGAAGTGGTTCTGTTTTCCTAGGGGGTGTGGCCTGTGTCGCGCCACGGCATTCCAGACCATGCACTGTAAACGCCCACTGCTGTTTCCTCCCAGGGAGAAAAGAAGACGCTGTCATACGGCAGTCCCTCTATGTATGCCCCCTGTAGTGATATAGCCTGCTCTACCCGTATGGGCTACTACACCGATAAGTACAGTGTCCTAATCTTAGTTTGCACAATATCTCTGTTGACTTTCAGTGCTTTGTTGTTGAGTCAGGGGGAGGATTGCAGACTTCAGACCTGCTCTGTTATGAAATATTGTATCTTCTGAAATGAGTACTATCTTACCCTAGTAGTTAATCGCTTTGGACAACAATGTGACTTATTTCTTTTGGTAGGCCCTTTTCGCACATACCCCTATCATTCAACAAGTCGGGGCAGTTATCTCATACAGCTGAGAATTTAGGAGGTCATGAACTCATACCGAAGCAGGCACAGACACAAATCAAAGCACAAGCACGTACCAATGAAACATTAGTGCTTTTTATTCATAGCATTTAGTTAGAGTTTAAAATGGATATTGGCCAACTATGAGGTGTCATTTCTGTTAAAAATTGTAAAAACCGGCAACATTTTCAGTGTCTGTGTGTTTAATAGGACACACACACAGACGTAGCGCTGATTTTACCTATACATCTTTTTATGACATTTGTCCTTAAAATGCATTTTTAGCTGTCAGTGGTTGAAAAGGTTGACTTGGTTGATTCATAGATAAGGCATATAGGCAATACAATAGTATAGCTACAGATGGGGGTTCAGAACTATAAACTATTGTGTATACATATATATGTATATATACATATGAACACACATACATAGGTAGCAATATTGATAAGGCATTTGCAACTATGACATGGAATACTCATCAACAAAATCATTGGGTTTACCCTTCCCCTCAGAAAAGGGGACGAGTTTTATAATCTAACATAACAGGAGCTCAATACATACTGTGTTAACGGACATTAAGAGTGATCACAATTAAACAGCAATTTGCAGAGTTCAGTCCAGGTTGTGCTAGCTGGACAAGTACTCTACCATCCTTTAAATGTGCAAATGCTGAGGCAACGTGCAGAAAAACCAAAGAAAACCAATGCGACTGCTCCACATGAACAAACATGTTTTTTTAATTCGCGCTGAACCCTTCGTCTGGACTTTGGCTTCAGATCCACAGTGTCTTCAGGTACATGAGACACAACATGAGCGATACTATTATGTCAAGAGGCCGTGCTCCGTGACATTTACACCCTGAGAACCCGCTGGCATATTGTTAAACTATCAGTAGGACTGGCCAAGAGGTCAGAGGTCAGGATGAACTGTAGCAGTGCCTCACAGAGGAAGGCCATCTCTACGTCAAAGCCCTTGCCGTTTCATGGTTGAGTGTTCTACAAACGTAGAGGTTTGGAATGGAGTTGTAGATAATATAGCGAGAGCCTTGTAGATAATATAGTGACTAAATGTAATCTATGTCTGCCCTTTAAATTCAAGTTGTAGATTAAGCTGTTTCGAGGAATATTGGTTGTTTTGCGGTACAAAGTATGGCTGGCTGACTAGAGCGTTGTGTGTATCAGATCAATGCCAGCCAGGACATCAGAGTTTCACAAGCCAAACTCCGTTTAAAAGAACTAAAATAACTACAATCTGTGGGACTTGTAGACTCTGTATTGTGCATTATCATCCTCTCCACTGTGGGCTGAACCATGTGGCTCTTTTAAATAAATACATAAAGTCACAACTATAAAAGGGATAGCAAACATTACAGGGGAGAGCCAGAAAGAATGTGCTATATTTAGGAATGACTCGTTGATTTTATTACCGAATACCAACTTTGCGTTGAGTAAATATTGTCTCTCTCAGGGCAGCCCCAGAGGACTCTGTACTGCTTTGATCTGCAGAACCGTGGTCGATTCTGGGCTAACAAACGTGTGTTTTGGTGACCAACGAACAGGTTGGAGAGACCCTTTTAACCAGCCACAAACTATTCGGCTATGGATGTGTGCTTACTATATGGAGTAATACCATGTCACACAGATTTAACCATGCTGTGAAAAACAGCTCTGATAGCATTATGTAATACCATTAGTGGTAATATTTGCAAAAAAGGTACGTCAATGTCTGGGTAAATGTGGCTATGGCTATTTTTTCGCAGAATACCTTTGCTATTCTACGTCATTGTATGTAGGGTTGTACATAAATCCCGCTAACAGCATTGGCTACTTCATGACAACAAAGAGTTTGGTGCGGTCAACATACTGTACATTAGTCCACCCTCAGCTTCTTCTGTGCAGAGCTCTCCGTGAGAGACGAGCCGTTGGCGTGTCCGTTGGTGGAGGCGGGGGAGCCGTTCTTAAGAGACACCTTTTGCTTCTTGTATGTCTGGTGGGGTTGAAAAGGGATGGACACAAAGATAAGGGCTGTAGAATGTATGCAAGAATGTTCATTTACTGGTATTCTGACGTAGGCAGTGGATAACCTATGCCTGCCAAACCTGAAAAGCCAAGTGTTTCCTTCAAATGCCGTTTGACGTACGGATGGCTTTGAATTGAAGTATCAGAGGAAATGAACGTGTTTCTCACATTGGTCTGCTCTGTTACCATTTCAGTGACAGATACTTCTGTCTCTTTTGATTCATAGTAGAAGACAAAATAAGGCGACCGGAAGCGTAGTAGAAATGATTTCACAGAAAAGGGAACTGAAGACATTTTAAACTGGGAATGGAAAACCGAAAACAGACGGCGTCCGTCCCCTCTGCTCACCTGAATGTAAAAGTTGGCGAAGAGTATGATGAGCGTCACCAGGTACCAGATCTGGAAGTAGACCCACCCCATGGGGAACTTACAAGGCCACACAACGGCGCACAGCGTTTGGGTCATTGTTAGGAAGAACTGTGTCTGGAAGGAAAAAAAACAGATGTAACAGATTTCAGGGGGCCAGCAGAACCATAATAACATCCCAGCATCATCACATGGGGGGTTTACTGCTCTGGGAGTCCAGCATGCGTACCAGTTGGCCCTGTGTGATGTATTTCTTCCACCAGAGGTAGGGTCTCAGGGCGGGCACCGCAGACAGGCCGTAGTAGGAGTACATCAACACATGGATGAAGCTGTTCAGCGCCGCCCCGAAGTACGCTGACAGAACGCACACACACACACACGAGACGCCAGCAGGTGAGATATGACTTGGACTGCTGAGTGTCCGTTACGAGTAAACAGTTGGATTGAAAAGCTATTCAAGCGTAAAGGTTATTTCCACTCCTGAATCAGTCGGGGGGATTATCAGAAGGCACGGTCAATTGCCGGTTGAATATGCATTTCAGATGCATTATCTTCAATAAACAAAACTGAAAGAGGAAGCTTCGAAAGGGAAATCGTTGCGTCGGTTTTGAACAGGAAGCGAAGGAACAGGGGAAGAAAAAACACAGTTGGCGTGTTTCCTGATTGCAGGGCATTGAGGCCGGTTACTGGGGGGTTTGAGTCACTAGAGGCCGGGGTGGGGAGTTCAGCTGCAACACTCACAGTGGCCGCAGGGTACCCAGTTCATCACAAACCACCAGATGTTGGGCATGCTGGCGTGGTGGTATATGTGGAGGAAGGTTATCTGGTGGTTGTTCTTCCGTAAGACGAAGAAGAAGGTGTCCATGAATTCAATCAGCTTGGAGAAGTAGTACCACCAGAGGACCTTCATGATCTGGGGGGGGAGGCCAAACACACAGTGTGACGTCATGGAGCAAAGGAATACATATTCAAACTGACAGACTGTGCTACAACTACAAAGAGCACCGGAGAAAATCATGACACTAACTCACTCCTAAAGTGACCCTTTATTCATCACGTCACAAAGACCGTGGGCACGTTGTCAAATGTCCTTCAAAGTTCAGCCTGAACGCTAAAATGCAAGTTAACACTGTGGCCGTGGCCATAACTGGTTTATCTTTGTGTTGGCACAGCGAGTCTCGTATTTTGCTATCACAGATGGCCACATTCGACATTGAGGAATTAAGTTAACTCGTGTCTCTCTGGGGCTTATCTGATGGGATTTTCAGGTACTGACCTATTTCATTTGCACCAATATATATA